>PVKN010035832.1:0-11557 GCA_004027915.1 Capromys pilorides | reverse complement strand
GGGCGGGCGGGCGGGCGGGCCAGCCCTGCTCTGGCCCCATAACCCAGCCAACTAATACTGCACCACCTTTTCCACCAAAGATATAGAAGCCATGGTTTATATGAAGAGAACATCACATCCTGGGATTCGGAGTATCACAGCCCAAGTTCTAGTGCCTTAAGAGACTCTGAAGGTAGCTTTGACAAGCCACAACTTCACTTTAAAGCCCAACTCAGCCCAACCACTGGCACTGTGAATACTTGGGCAATGTTGGCTCATAGATCCTGGCCCTAGTATGAACTGCTGAATTATTATGGTGGTCATGCAGTATGGCTGAAGCCCTTAAAACAACAGCTTATCTTCCCAGAGACTACCTCGCCCTTCTTCTCCAACCCAGCCCAGGGTGCAATATCCTTTCATCTTTCCCGCCACCTCAGAGAAGACCCCAATCAGCATCTCAGATATTTCTAAAATCCCCCTCAAACTCCGACCCTAGCAAAAGTCCATAAAAGCCTCAGCTTTCTTTGTCTCAGGCCAAGGATCCACCTGACCCAGCTGGCCCATTCTCTCCATGTCTTTGGAATTAATAAAGGCTTCTTTTATCTTTCCTGTCTCTTCACTATGCCACTGAAAAACCTACCACTGGCAACTTAGGCAGACTGTGGGCCCATGAGCTCCGCCTGAAAGAGCCAGGCACCTAGGGATCAAGGCCGCAGAAAATGAAGCCCCAGGACCACCGCGGTCCAAGGCTAAGGAGGGACAAGATGTGGCTGAGTCACTCACAACTGTGCAGCTCTTACTTCACTACCCGTGAAGAATGCCAGCTGCCTCCCCTGCGTGACAGGCCACAGAGACACGCAACGTACAACGCAAAGGACATATTTCCACAGAACTGCTCCAAGTGACCCCTCTTCTGCTGCCTGCCAATCCAGGCCAGGGTGCAGCCCTGTGGGTACAGTCATCCAGCACCAAAGCCAGAGGGACTGGCAGGCAGAACTTTGCTCCTGCCACACTAGCACACACCCTGCAAAGGAACACAATCACCAACAAACACACACGCGCACGCGCATGTGCACTCTTATCCTTGCTTAGCTTCTAATTAGACCACTGAATAAGGCGCGTGTAGGCTGAAGACTCAAGCATCAATACCAGAGAGTGCATTAACTGCTCCTGGTCACTCACCGGGTCACACACCACGGCCAAGCTCGGGGTCTTGGCGGCATGGGCTCGATGCAGTTACACCAGGTCTACACATGAATGGCATGCATCCATACGTATGCACAGGGACAGATGTCCTAAAAATTTTGTACATGGCTGGTGGGAACATATATATTAACACTGTGGAAAATAACCTAGCAAGCATCATCAACTAAAACACAGCTCTTGATTCAATAATGCCCTTTCTAGTACTATGCCACCAGAAAACCCAATCAAGGTGCTGCTTGTGTTACCAATGACAGTGAAAAAGTAAAAAAGAAAAATAGGGGCTGGGGAGATAGCTCAACAGTCTAAATGCCTGCCTGGCAAGTGCAAGGGCCTGGGTTCAATCGCAGGTACTGCATGCCATGCTGGCCCCAGAATCCCAGGTGTGCCATGCTGGCATAGTGGTGCACTCCTGTAATCCCAGCACTGGGAAGGCTGAGTCAGGAGGATCACTATAAGTCTGAGCAGAGTAGTGAGACTACCAAATAAATAAACAAACAGATAAATTTTTAAGGGGAATTTTTTAGTCTATTCACTGGTTTTGGCAACCACTATCACAATCTAATTTTAGAACATTTTGTTCCCTCAAAGGAAACTCTACACCCCTTCATGGGCAATATCCACACCCACATCTCTGTCGTATTCTTTCTGGTACTCACCTCATGGTCTTCAGTGGTGTCTCAGCATGGTTTTGATTTACATTCCCTGATGATTAGTGATTCTGGCCACCTTTTCATTTGTTTATTGCCCATTTATACATCTTTGGAAAAGGGTATATTAAATATTTTGCCTTTTTTTTTTTTTTTTTTTTTTTTTTTTTTTTTTTTTTTTTTTTTTTTTTTTTTTTTTTTTTTTTTTTTTTTTTTTTTTTTTTTTTTTTTTTTTTTTTTTTTTTTTTTTTTTTTTTTTTTTTTTTTTTTTTTTTTTGTGGTACCAGAGATTGAACTCAGCACCTATACTTGACAGGCAAGTGCCTATTCTAACTTATTCTACTGAGCTATCTCCCCGGCCCCAAATATTTTGCACTTGTAATCTGATTGTCTTATTGAGCTCAAGAGTTATGTTACAGACAACACAAATCTATCAGATACAAACTTTCCATTTTCTCCCATCCAGTGGAGTGCCTTTTCACTTTCCTAGAAGTACTGCTTACATCTCAAAAGTTCTCATAGGATGAAGCCCAGTTTATCCAGCTCTTTTGCTTCTGTCACTTTGCATTGTATCTAGGAAACCAGGGCCTGCGTCAAAGTCATGAGAGCTTATTCCCGTAGTTTCTTACAAAAGTTTCACTTGGCATTAGCTCTTACTTGGGAGCTATGATTCACTTCACTTCTGTCTTGCAAGGAGCAGGCACAGAACTTTATTCTTTGGCCTGACCTAGCTGGCCTAGGAGCATCCGCTGAAAAGGACAATTTCCCCACTGACTTCACTGGAACACTTGGTAAAATCAACTGATTATAAACATGAGGTTCATTTTTGGACTTTCAATTATTTGCAATTGATCTGCATGTCTATCCAAAGGGCAATGCAAGGTCTTCACTACTGTAGTTTTATAGTAAGTTGTGATATCAAAGCATGCAAACTTCTTTTTTTTTTTTCCTGTTTTTTCTCCATACTGTTCTGCCTGAGTACCTTGAATTTCTATATGATTTTTAAGACAACCTTGTCAATTTCTGCCCAAAGCCAGTTAGTTTTTTTTTCCCCCAGAGCAACTGTGTTGAATGTGCAGAGCAATTTAGGAAGCAGTGCCATCTGAACTATATTAAGGCTCCCAACCCGTAAGCATGACCTATCTTCCCACTCATGTAGATCTTCCTTAATTTCTTCCAACAATGCTTTGTAGTTATCAAAGTATAAGTCTTGTATCACTTGTGCTAAATTTATACCCAAGTGTTTTATCCTTTATTTCAGAGAAACTATTTTCATAATTTCAATTTTAAATCGTGTACTTCAAGCAAACAGAACATAACTAAGTTTACCTTAGACTTCCATCCTACGGCCTATGTCACACGCCATGGTTTAGGAGGATTCTCTTAAGATTTTCTATGTATGACATCACGACACCCATACACAGGTACTTTCTTTCTGGATGGGTTTTGTGTCATGTTCTGTCTGGACTGTTCTGAAGAGACCGATATGAAACGAGTGGAAAAAGCAAGCAACCTCACCCATTCTGATCTCGGGGGATGCCCCTACGCACATTAGTCTTGAACCCCTGCTTTGGGAAACCAGTCTGTGCTGTCAGGGCCTTCTCACACACTACGCATGGTAGAAGTCGTAGGTTTTACATGGATGCCTCTAACTGGGAGGTGCCTCCTTCCTGTTCTTAGTTTGGTGGCTATATGCGTCATCAAAAGACACTGGGTTTTTGTCAAATGCTTTATGTGCATTAAATGAGACAATCATATGGTTTTGAGGCTTTCGTCTGTTAACAAAACATATGATACTGGCCTTCATATGTTGAACCATCCCTGTATTCACGACATAAATTCCATTTGTAGTGACGCATAACCCTCTTATGCACAGTGGTATGTTCAGGTCTGCAATTATTTTGTTGAGAATTTTTACATGTGTCTTTATAAATGAATAGTACTGTCTTCGGTTTTCATGTAAGGGCAATAATAGTCTATAGAATGAGATTGAAAGGGGGTCCTCTATTTTTAGAAGAGTTTTGTGAAGATAGAGTATGGATTCTTTATTAAACATTTGATAAAATAAACTAATGAATTCATCTGCTGCAGGCTCTCTCTGGGGGAATATTTTTATATTACTGATTCAATTATACATATATGTGTGAATATGCTATCCGCATGAAGTGAGAGATTTATTTTAAGGAATTGGCTACATCACGTAGGAACTGGAAGATCTGAAACCTGCTGGGCCAGCAGATAGACTAGAAGAGCACAGAGTTCCTACATTAGTCTTGAACTCCTGCTTTGGGAAACCAGTATGTGCTGTCAGGGCCTTCAGCTAACAAGGAGGCCAATGTGTCCTATGGAGGGTGACCTAGTTTACTCAGTCACAGGTAAAAATGTCACTCACATAAAATTCACCTCCATAGGAACATTAGACAGGCGCTGACCAAACAACTGGGCCCCACAGCCTCCCAAAGTTGACCCAAATTCATCAGTCCAGGAAGCTTTGGAATCCGTTTCTAGGAATTCCGGCTCCTACACCTGCCTACGGTACAGAATTATAGACAGAATTCCCTCCGTGCCACACACTCGCAGAACCATTTGTGAGTTAGTGACTTGGCGGTCTCGCACACTCCTGAACCTTGGTCAGTCTAATACAACTTTGCCCATGTGCCAATACTTTCCAAAAACTACCTTTGGTGCCATCAATTTCCTCTGCAGCTCCCAGCTCCACTTCATGTACTTCAGCTGCTGTCTTCAGTGTGTCCTCCCTCCTGTTGGTTCCAGCTCAGCTTTGCTGTTTTCTCCAGTTTCTGAGGTTGGAAGTGAACAGCGTGCACCCTTTCTGTTGCACTGCCCCAGGGGCGGCCCACAGCCCTGCAGTACCGTCTTGGTCTGGCAGTGAAGCCTAATTTCCCACCTCTACTTTGTCCCTTTGGCGATCTGGGGTGTGTTCTAAAATTTCTGCACATGCATCCACTTCTCCAGCTGGCTGCAGATTTTGAATCTAATGCAAGTGCCGTGGAAGAACCTGCCCTGCCTGATTTCCACAGGGCTAGGGCTGGGCCCTGGCAAACGCTGGTCCTAGTGACACCCCCTATGTGCTGGAGAACAGTGCACCCTCTGTGCTGCTGGGAGCTGTGCTCTGTAATTGTCTGTCAGATTGGTGTGGTTTCCAGGGATGCTCCATTTTCCAGCTTCTTACTGGCCTCTCATCTGCATTTTCTACCCACTGTTAGAAGTAGTATGTCATTATATTAGAAAAAGACTTTTTTTGGTATTTTAGGGAAGGGTCTACAGGGTGTTCAAGGTCTCACTACTAAACCAGACTTACAGTGATTTGCCTGTGTACAGCCTCCCAAGAGCTGGGATTACAGGCATGCATCGCCACACCCAGTCTAGAAAAAGACATTTTTTAAATTTTTTTTTAATCTTTTATGTATTTATTTGGTACAAGGTCTTGCTATGCAGCACAGCATGTGGTACCAGGGATTGAACCCAGGTCTTTGTGTTTGCCAGGCACTTAGAAAGCTGAGCTATCTCCCCAATCTCAGAAAAAGATATTTTAAAGAGTTGGCTTTGGGAAATGCTTAGGTATTAGAAAACAATACTGAAATGTGCACACATAGCATGAATGCTACCAGACAAAAAGGCAGAGGAAAGTCACCCAGCATTCCAGGGATGGTCTCTGGGATGTGGAGCTTCACTGCCACTGAATTTTCCAATTTGCCCATAGGCCGCCCACGATTTGTCCCTGACTCTGACCATGCTCAAGGCACCTGCACAGGGCAAATGGAACACCAGCAAGCAGGCACGACATCGCAGCCAGTACCTGTTTGGCCCCTGCCTTCCTGGGGCTCCCGCCCACTGCTGCGATGGCTAGGAACAGTGGCAGCACCTACCTCCCTGGCATGCTGTGCTTCCCCTCCCAAGGCTCCCCAGCCGAGCTGTGCACAACACAGCTGCCACCCGCGCCAGGAGGTGCACTCAGGAAGGGGAGCATGTGTTCCCAAGCACAGCCTGGCTTTACATCACTGGCCAAAAGCAAAGTACGGTGTGGTAAAACTTAAATGAAAACAAAGGAAGTTAGAGCAAACCACTTAAAGAACTAACTTAGCAATCAGAAGACAGCACTTGCTCTCCTCTACCTGTCCTGGGAAGCCCTAGCTCCCCTCCAAGCTGCTGTGAATTTAGCCCCTGCAAACGCTCTGCGAGGCTACGCGCACGCGCCCTGACAAGCGCTCTTGGAAACTGACTTCCACGCATCACTCCACACTCTCCAGGGAGAGCTAACGGGTTTTAATTAAGAACCTAACTTCTGAGATGCTGACTTCCAAACAGGAACATAAACATAAAGATTCTTAGCGCTCTTAAGTAAATGCATTGTTTATTACTCACCCCTTTCCATATTTGTTTTCCATGTGTAATTTAAGAGAAAATGATACACAAATGAAATCAATCTAAGTGTGAACATGCTGACATGAGACAGTTGTAAAACACTCAACTTACAAAACCCAGCCATTGTCACGCCCCTTGCGTAGCCCAGCTAACATACAATTACTCTAAAGGGCCCTGTCAAAACTGTTTCTAAATTTAAACAGCAAAGATGCATCAAAGATGGGGGGGAAAATAATACTTCTTTGTTTTTCTCTATGCTGAAACTATTTGCTTAAATTAAAAAACCTTTCTTGAATTCAAGAAGATTGAACAATGTTTCTTAATTTTAAAACAAATTAAACCTTCCTAAAAGGAATATGATAGACACTATTTAAAAAATACAGGCTTTACTTAAAAATTATACCATGCCTGGAGGTGGAAAAAGGGAAAAAACAGTAAGAGAATTGTTTCATGAATTATCCAACATTGTCTCAGCAGAACACTATTGCAGGGGGTAGAAATGATCTTTACAAAGATTTAATAACATAGGGAACCTTACATTATAAGGGTAAGTATAAAAAAAGCCTGTAACATTATGTATAATGTGCTCCTGACTGCATAACGAAATGCACAGAAAAAAGATGAAATCGTCCCATCCATACATGATGGTGGGCACCAGCAAGGCTCCTGAAGGATGGGGTGTGGCAGCCCCAGAGCCTGGGGAGACCCTGAACAGCCAGGCCCCAACCCTAGGTGCCAGGGAACAGCAAGGCTCCGACCCCAGGTGCCAGGGACCAGCTGGAGAACAGCTCAGGCCGAAGGCTGCACAGGTCCTCCTTCCTCCATGCCCACAGGATCAGAGAAAAGAACTGCAGCTGACTCTGCCACCAGCCAGGATTCCCAAGGGCAGCCCTGGCCCAGGCAGTGGAGAAAGCAAGGCAGGCGCAGGGCTCTCTCAGGTACAGGGAGCACACCTTGCCTGCAGAGAGCGAAAGTGGGGGCCCCTTTCACTTCAACTAACAAAGTGATTATTAATCAAAGGAGAGAGGCATAGTTAAATATTTTCAACAGCGAGGCAATCAAATGTTTCAGCCTTCTCCTTCATTTTTGCCTACACCTTCCACTAGCACGACACTCAGTCTTTCTCTTAAACAGAGTTAAAAGCTGAAGTGTTTTCTCCTCTTTATTACTCAATAGGTAGAAACGGTTTTCAGGATTTTGCTCAATGCCACGGTACACGAAGCTCCTGTTCTGTGCACGGCATGAGGCACAGTGGACCCGAGGTTCAAGAGATCAGTGACCCGCCTCAGCAGGACATGGGAAGAGAGACCCAGCTCTGTGCTCTCGGCGCAACACCCCCTCGCTCTCCACATTGCTTTTCTGACTCTGACCACCTGCCCAGCCTCCTGCCGGGGATCAGCTTCACCATTCCTGCCAGGAAGCAGGTAGTCAGTTTGAGAAGCCAAGGTCCTGCTCCACTACCTGACCACTTCCCTCATCCTGCTGCAAACCATGGACTACAGCATGGCATGGAGACGCTCTCTCTCTTTTTTTTTTTTTTTTTTTGTACTGGGGATCAAACTTGGGGCCTTTTACTTGCCAGGCAGGCACCTAAGCCACTGAGTTATCTCCCCAGCCCCACGAGATGCTTCTTAAGTGCACCACCAACAGGTGGGCCATCCTAGGGCAGAAGCAGCTCTTCTCAGACACAGCAGGCAGATGCTGCTTCCCACCTGGAAGACTGCCACCGGGTCCTGCACCCCCCTCCTCGCAGGGGAGCCATCTGGAGTACATGGCAGGGGAGGTCTTTGCCAGCTCAGGCATACAGCACATCACACTCCCAGAGAAAGCCCAGCCCCGCTCCGACACTGCAATCAGTCTGAGGTAGCTCCTGAGGAGAACCCCTGGCAGAACACCTGCCACAAGGCTCTCTTACATCTCCAATTAACTGCAATCGTTTGCTACATTGCAACTTTGAGGAAAGAAGAAATCTCAACAGCCACAAGCTGCCCCATGTCAGGAGGCAGTGCCCATTCAGACCAAAATGCACACCACCCACCACTGTACAAGGGTCCAAACCGCCACCTGATAGTCCAGGCTGATGCCACAATGGTGCCAAATGTTCAGTCATCCACACTGCAAGTCCTACTGCCAGGGTTTACCTCTAAAGAAGAAAACCACGTCTTCAGATCTTCAGTAAGCGTAGTACTTGAGGGTCACCTGCTTCAAGACCAAGTGCCCAGGTGTTCAGCCCACAAAGTCCCTAAGGAAGCTTCACCTGGTGACTTACCACTCCTTGAGGCCACAACCAAGTGAAGGAAGGAAGACACCGGGCCTGAGCAGGTGCCCCTCAGCCTCAGGCGCGCCCTGAGACTCTACCCCAACCTGGATTCTCCCTGGGGCTCCCAGCCAGCAGTCACCACTGCCCTAAGGGGACTCTGATTCTAAGCCATCTCCCCTGCAGCTCCCCACACCTCCTGCCTGCTGAACCCACCAGCCGTGCTGAAATATCATCTACTCAGGAAGCCACCCAGGCCACGCCTCCTCTTGACAGAAAGGTAACTCATTAAATGTCTTAATCACACATCTAAATCTGTCTTCCACATTACAACTGGAATTCCGAGGGGGCAGGACCAGTCTGCCCTCATCCAGGTGTGTTCCCAGGTGCTCAGATCAGGTGAATCTCCCCACAGGGGCCAGCGCTCCAGGTGCACCCTAAATCTGCAGAAGGACAACACTCTAGCCCAGAAGGCAGCAAAGTGGCACCCCAGGAAATGCACACAATTATCAGGCCACACAGCACAGGGAGCACAGGGCCTGGGCTACCACTGCCAATATCCTTGGTCCAGGAAGCTCAATCAGGAAAAAACCACAAATCCACCAAACATGCTTGAAATCCACACCCCCCAATTTTTCAAATGTCTACTTAATCAAAGGTATGTTTTACACAAATGTTCCAAAGAGACTCTGTACACTCAGGTGAACAGCAGGTGTGCTTATGTGCACACGCACGTGTGTGTGTGTGTGTGTGTGTATGTATGTGTGTGTGTTTGTATGTATGCACGTGCATGCATGCACTGTGCAGTAGTCCATAGGGAAAGCCTCTCAGCACCCTACTGAAGCCTCCGCATGCAGAGCCCACACATTTCATTTTCCCCAGTGTCTCCTGGACAATTAACGCCAGGGTCTTGTCCCCTAGTCCTGCCTTGCTGATAACCAGGGAAACGCATTAAGAATCGCTTGAATCTTACAATGTAAGTTGGTGGCAAAGCAGTTAAGACAAACTTATTTACCACATTAATTAAATGGTCTATTTAACATGGAATATCAATTCTCTAATCACATCTCAGTTGAACTTCTTCTTTCAATTAACAACTCTAGGCTCCTGACAGAGGTCCTACTGTTCCAGGATCATTAAGAACATTTTCATTATCTGTCAAACGAGGGGGTGAGGAGCAGAGTGCATGCACTCAGGAGCGGCCTCTCCCTGCTTAAGAGATGCTCAGGGAGGGATGGCGCCAGCCTCATTAGTTGCTTAGCAATGAGAAGCCCTCCTATGAGATCATAATGGGAAGCAGAGTGCAAGGGGTCACAACAAAGCCCAAGCAGGAGTGTGTCCTCCGCTCTGAGGATGACCTGCCTCTCAGGAAACCAGACAGAGACAGCCACGTAGAAGAGGGCCCAAGCAGCCCAAGCTACATCCTTCAGGAGCAAGCGAGGCTGGGCCAGAGGGCTCCAGGAAGACGCACCCCAACAGGGAGCCCCTCCTGTGTGTCTGGATTCACAAAGAATTAAAAAGCACATACGCATCACTTTCCCCACTTTCTTAAGAATTTAAAGCATGTTTAAAATAGGTAAAGTTATATTCATTTGCTGTTCTAACACAAGTGAATGAAAGATAAGCGATATTCAAGAGAAATACCATCGCCCAAGCTAAATTCTGTGAAACTATGCTGCACGTAATTAATATACCAATGAAATAAAATGTGATCAGTACATCAAAAGCAGAAAAGATGAAAGGCCACAGAGACACAAAGATCTAGTTTTACCTTGTAGGCAAAAATATTCAATTAACAGTCTTATCACCTTAACCTTATCTACTTAAATCCAAACTCTGAAAGCCAGTGCTTCAATGCCCATTAAAACATAAATTCCCCAAATAATCATTTCTCTTACTAATAGTATTATTATTCCAGAAAATACTGACAACGGTGACAGTATGTTGACATCTTCAGTAGGTAAGCATGGAAAGATGCATCTTAAAGACAGCATCAACAGTAGAACCACGTTATTCTTGATTATTTCTCATCCTTAGACCACTGAACTTCGTGGCAATTTATACCCCAGGTGTAATTATTATGCAGAGTGACAGTGAGTCCACTGAAGCCCAGGTTTAATGGCTGGAAAGCTATGGTGGACAGGGCATTACCTGTGTATTCACAGATGAAGACCACAAAGAAAGGAGTGACCAGGTCATTTATCCCCTGAACATATCCACTGGCAGGATGTCGGATCGCCCATATAAACAGGATCCTTTCAAATATCTGAAAGAAATGGAACAGATGGTAAAGCAAAGGTCAATAAGTGAGACTTTAAAATCGCTTCACTCTTTCATCTCAAATGTACAACATTGAGGTTACTATTGTCTCTAATATGACAGTGCAAATACTACAGATAAACATTCATTGTGGTTTGTAAAATCTCTTTGTAAAAATCCAATGGTCTTCACTTTTTGTTCACTCATGAGCACAGAGCAATACTCTGGCAGCCTGTTGAGCTCCACCCTTTCCGCCATCACTCCCCAGAGAGCACCCTGCTCCTCAGGACCACCAGGCAGATTCCATGGGGCAGCACATAGCCCCAGGCCACTGAATGCTCCCTCAGATGGCCAGGAGACCAGGTGGGTGCAGGCAGGTGAAAGGATGGGCAGAGCCGATCCAGCAGCCAGGCCCGCCTCGTGAGCCCTCCTCCAGTCTGCTGGAGGCACAGCCTATCCAGCGGCCAGGCCTGCCGTGTGAGTGAGACCTCCCCCGGCCCACAAGCAGCTCAGCCGACCCAGCAGCCCGGGCTGATCGAACAATCAGCGAGCATGCAGTTCTGCACCAAAGGTCACTGCTATACAAAATGATACAGACAAGGAGAAAAATGCAATCTCAGGTCCCAAGCCTACCTGAAACAAATACAGGAGACACTACCATAGAAGAACATGGGAACCATACAGCCAAAATCTTTGAATTAGTAGCATCTGAAGTAAACAAACAAATGCAGAAACGTATAGGGGAAGTCAGATTGGAGATAACCTCTGAAGTTAAAAAAGAAATCTTTGAATTACTAGAGCCTGAAATAAAAAAAAAAAAAAAAAA
>PVKN010035831.1:0-11553 GCA_004027915.1 Capromys pilorides | reverse complement strand
TTGTTTAGACAGGATATCATGTCTGCATTTTGTCCTCTGAATAACTATGAAGACAACAATATGCAATGTTTTAATTATTGTCTTACTAACCTGTTCTGAAACGGTTTCATTGGTATTTTATCTTTTTTCTCATTAAAATGGATAAAAAAACAAAATCTCAGTTCCTATAAGAGTTCTTCAAGGATCATGTTCAGTACTTCTGCATCTATTGCTTGAGTTGGTTCAAGCAGCCACATTTCTAAGGAACATCCTAGAGATAATCTGAAAAGGGAATGGAACACCCTTTGAGAAATAGCAATACAAATAATACAAGGTTAGTCACTTACAGAGAATGAAATTTGATTATGTAACTCTGTCTTGGACAGCTCCATTTGTCTTCATCTCTGTAGTCACTATTCCTGGAAGCTAGCATCATTTCTTCCTGGACTTTACCATAATTTCCAATTTGATTCTCTGGCTTCTAATCTTGACCTCTTCACTCCCTTATCCAGAAGATTCCCAGAAATACTTTTTGTGCTACTATTACGGTTTGCATGTAGCTGTCCCCTCAAAGCCTCATGCAGTCATGGGGCAGGGACTTCTAGAGTTTAATTCATGATCCACTGGGATTATGGGTGATCCAAGGCTGGGATTATGGGTTTGAATATTGCTGGGATTATGGGTGTGAGTGCTATGCCCAACCTGGGGCAGCAAGCCTAAATACAATATAAGAGAGACAGAGAGACAGACTCTCTCTCTCTGTTGCCATTGTTGCTGTTCCTCCACCATGAACTGCTGCTCTCTGACATGTTCCAGTCTGCCTTGGAGCCTGCCTCCAATAACTGTGAGCTAAATAAACCTTTCCTTCTTTCATTTTGGGTGTTGGGTATTTGTCCTAGCAATGAGAGAAGAGTAACTGAGACAGCTACAGATCTGACCACATAACTTCCCTTAAAATCCTTCAGTAAC
This sequence comes from Capromys pilorides, assembly GCA_004027915.1. Lineage (NCBI taxonomy): Eukaryota > Metazoa > Chordata > Mammalia > Rodentia > Capromyidae > Capromys > Capromys pilorides. Next base: position 10,605 of record PVKN010035831.1, on the reverse strand, counting down.
TTTAATAGGTACAACACTTCATTTTGGAGAATAAAAATGTTTTATAATAGATAAGAATGATATTTGTACAATCTTGTGAATGCCACTGAATTATTCACTTTACAGTGGCTCATTGTGTATTGTGTAAGTTTCTCCTCAATTTTTGACAAAGGAAAACAACTCTTCAGTAACTGTTCACTGCACTTAGAATAAAATCCAAAGTCCACAACATGGTGTGGCAGGTCTGACAATCAAATCCAAAGCTATATCTCAACAGCCTCACTCCCTTACTCTCTGCTCTCCAGCAATACTGGAGATTTTTCAGTTTCCAAAAGCCAAGCTCTTCCTGGGCATCACACATGGGACTCCCCACCTGGATGACCCAACCACTCTTCAGGTATTCATTTACTAATTACTCTCCCATACAAGGCTCCCCTGATGGCTGCATTCACATTACACCCTATCAGAGAAACATAGCTTTGTCCAAGGATGTATCATGAGTTCCAATTATACAATTATGTTTCTGTTTATTTATCTAATGTCCTTTCTGGAAAGCTGTGGATTCCTAGGAGGACAGAAATAATGATTATCTTGCTCACTGCTGTGTTTCCAGCGCCTAGTGTGAACCTGGCACAATATATACCTATCCACTTGGCATAATGAGCATCTCATATGTTTTTCCACAGAAATATTAAATCTCAAATATAAATTACATGTCAGATTATGTCACAATGTCATGTGCAATTTAAAATATACACGTCAATAATAAACCTTTAAAACTCAATGCAAAAAATCAGAAACAATTTAGTGTCAACTCAACACAATAAAAAGTGCTACGACCAATTCACAAAAAAAGTTTCTCCAACTTCCAAAGCCCCTGCCTTTGTTACTTGGTAGAATCAAGGCCCTAATGCTCAAGAAAGTTCCACTTACAAATCCCTTCTTCACCCCAGTGCACACTTCTGAGCAATAAGCAAAGACACTGTGCACCTCAACAGAAAGACGCTGCTGCAATGGGTAACAGATGAGACTTGAAAAGAATGCCCATGAGAAACTTAGCCACTCTCACAAAGGAACTACAGTTTTAAAGAAAAGTGCATGGAATACTACCTGGAAGACAGAAATCCTGAACCCAATTCTGAAAGAGAAAAAGGAAAAGAGGAGAAACTTGCTTAAGGGCATGCATAATTGGTGCTCTGTTACTAAACAAACTGTTCTTCAGTGATTATAGGTGTGCAGGTGATTTATTATTTCCAATCTTGTGTCTGTATTAACAGGAACCCTAATTTTTCCACGAATCTGAACTGTGTCTTAATTATTTGCCATGGAGTCTATGCCCATTTAAAATGAGATGATTTCTTTTCCATTGCCAGCTCACCCAGAGCAGCCTAATCCACAGTTCTCCAGTCCAGCACCCACCACCTCTTATCATTGCAGAGAGCAGAGGCTAGCCAGCAGCCTTACGGGCAGATCCATCTCTTCATAACTGTGTGCACCTGCCCACAGGACATTCCCAGCCCTGTGTACACTGCAGGGCAGGAGGACACATTAACTAACCATGCCACTGGCTATTTTTCAATACTGAAATTCTTCTTTCTCCAAAGCTTTGAATTTTCCCAGATCCTAGATCTGTAAAGCTGATGGCTATATGAATGGCCCATGTGTGCAGTGGTGTCTAGAGCAGTGATGGTGAACCTTTTAGAGCATTTAATAATACAAACAGTCCACTGCAGCATGTGTGCCATAGCTTTGCCTCCACTGGCCTAAAGAAAGTTCTTCTAGCAGCTGAGAAAGGAGCACCTATGACTGAAAAGATCCTGTGCCATTTCCAACAGCTCAGTTGAAGAGACAGCTAGTCTTTTCCTTAACAAAAGACTTTAACTCCTTATTTTGTAATTAGCTTCTCCCTGGAGCAGGTATAAAGCTGTTATAGGACCAACCAACAAGACTGCTGTCCTATAGGGAGAGGAACCTAAGCACTTACTGCACCACCTCCCATCACCACTAAAAGTTTCAAGTTGCTCCACAAAGTCCACTTCTTTAAGGCAGTCTAGCTTCACTTCCTCTGTCATCTCTCCATAATACATTTCACACCAGAAGAGGCCACTTTAATTCTATTCCCCAAAGCACTGTTATCAACATTCCTGCCATTGTTTTTCTTATAGAACCACACACACTTCTGTAAGAGATGAGGTACAGGACTCTAATGAGGCATGTAAAAATATCATGATGCAGAAAAGTGAAGTGCAGCAGAACTAAAGCCTTAGGTAGCAAAGGTATGACCTCTAAACCAAAGCATATTCAGGAAGGAGATAAAGATATTACACAGAGATGAAGTCACTAAGAACTACTGACAGAAAATAAGACAAGAAAGGTTAGCAAATGAAGAGCTGAAAGAATAATAAAGACATTTGAAGTAGATGGCCAAAATGACAAATATATTTGATAAAACAAATTTGGGGCTTGGAAAACCAGAGAGTAGGAATGGATAAAGAGTCAGTAAAGGGATGGAGATGCCTAAAGGAATGAGGACAAATATAAATGTGAGTACATCAGACTTGTATCATCTCCATGCTCTGAGGAAGTGGAGAATGTCTAACTAGGAAAATAGAAATCTCTTCAAGTTTTTCCACTGAAAAAAAAATGCAATAGAGAATTATTTAGTCAAGTGGTGGATGCCCAGAAAGACAATGTCAGAGAGTCTGAGATTAGTAAGAGCTAGAAACAGTCACCTCCCTCAGGCTGACGAGACAATAGCAGCAGGTAATGTTCCTGGAGTCCTCAGGCAAGGTTACTAGGGCACAGCTAAAACCAAGCCTGAGCTGTGCTACAGAGAAGGAGTTTCTACCTCCTGCGATACTGACCATAGTAAGGGTAGGGCAAATAATACTCTGCTTTGTCTTTCTTCCTGCTTTCCCCACCAGGGCCTGGCATGTGCTGAGCAAAATAACTCAACTAACTCAAACCTAGACAAGCATCCTGTAGGAATAAGCCCCTTAGTACAGAGAGGAGGAGGGAAGGGCAATGATGGTACATCTCCAACAGGGGAGGATAGAAATGCTGGTCCAAGGAAGAGCGACCATACTGAGCATTCCTGAGCAAGCTTCTGTAACAAAACCCATACTTTAAAGTTCAGTATTTGACATATAATATTCCTAAGGAAATAAACTGAAAGCTTTGCCCTATGTAATAACCTACATAGTTTGGATCTGCATCATACTGGTTCTAACTTCATCAAATTGGATTAACTCATTGATGAGATCATAATTTGATGGCATTGGGAAGTGTTTATAGAAGGCAGTAATGAACTTAATCAAGGAGATTAATCCATTGATGAGACCATAATTTGATGGTATGACTGAGTGGTGATTATAGGACACAGGACCTGGCTGAAATGAATCATATCTGGTCCCTAGTTTCTTGTCCTCTGGCTCCTTTTGACTCTGCTGCCCAGATGTTGAGCTGAGCTCTCCCATGCTTCTATGTCATGATGTTTCTGCCTTGGAGCTGGTCAACCATGGGATGAAACTTCTGAAGGCATGAGCCAAAAAAAAACAACTTTCTTCTTGTAAGTTGTTTTTCTCACCCACTGACCTACCTGTCATGTTCACCTGGCTTCTGATGCTGCTCTATAGAATCCTAGAATTGGAAAGGAACTCCAAAATCTATTCTCTATTATACTTTCATCAATCACAATTAAGCCAAAGCTAGACAAAAGTTTTTTTTAAATTCTAGAGTGAAAACTTCTCTGACTTTTAAAAATAATCACAAATATTACACATAAATAAATTCATGCACACATAAAAAATGGGTGCAAATAAAACAAAAAAAAACTCTGATAAGAATGTTGGATTGTATTATTTACTATATCTTGATTATACTATTGTACTATGATTTTCTAAGAGACTATCTTTGTGGGACCTAGGTATAGGGCATTGTTTTATTTACTTTCTCATTGGTAAGACAAATCAGACACAAGTTAAAGAAGAAAGGATTTATTTTTTAAAAGAGTATAAGAATAGTTTTGAAAAAAGGCAGGAGTGAGATATTTTAGTTCGTAGTTTGTAGAAGTTTCAATCTATTGTCAATTGGCCCCAAGGCAGAGAGGCATGGCAGAGGAGGCCTGTTCATGGCATGACAGCTGGAAGCAGAAAGCCATCAAGGGGGGAAGGCTAACCCAGTACCAGACACACATACTTTGCTCCAGTATCACCTTCCAAACACCCTGCTGATGAGGGGATAAGGCTTTGGGCAACACCAAGATATAAGTGATACCAGGTACACAGTATCTGTGTATCATTTCTTACAAATGCATGTGAATCCTCAATTATCACAAAATGGGAAGTATCTTTAAAAATCCTGTATTAACAAGGGCTGTTCCTTTTCACTGTGCTTCATCTTTAGTGAACTGGCCTCTCTTACACATACATGCTCAGCATTTTCTCTGTCACGACTCTTTGTTCTCCCTGTTAATCAAAGCTCAGAAAGCTCTCTGCTGACCTACTCTATAACTTCTCATAATTTTGTCTTTTTGTCATTGACTCAATGCCACTTTTGCGAAAAATATGATGGCTTCAGATTGTTCTTGTTTCATTATTCAGCCTTCACATTTCTGACTACAGACAGCACCAGAATATTAGTATTCATTCTAGTAGTAATTAGAAGGCTGCCTTATCTTATTTCATATCATCTAACAAGCTTTAACTTGCTCATTTTGTAATTAAGCTTTTAATTCAAAACAGCTCTCTTTATGGATTTATGCTTGCTTTCTCCTACTCTCTGTACTCCTTGATCTTCTTTGGGAGTTGGTGGCCTAAGAACTGGCAGGAGAAATTGCAGTCGAAAGCCTGGCATTATTACAGAACAAGGGAAAAAAGAAACCAGCCCTGCCCCCAGCTACCACTCATTCACTTAGCTAAAATATAGGCTATCAGAGTGGCAGGGAAAACAATAGATATAAGTGCACAGTGAGTCATGCTAGGTCTTCTAGAAACTGATGGTGGATGAAAATCACTTCTTGGCCACAGCAAGGGGAAAAAATCACTATTTATAACAAAATGGACATATAATACTGATCTCTCTCCAACTCCCTTCTACATCTTCACAAATCCTTCCTACAAAATACAACTTTCTTCCTTTTAATGATCTAATGATGAATTATTTATATTCCTCAATTTATCTTTACTTTTTGTCTTACTTATGCCCAGAGTTATACAACCTAAGTCTAGGAAGCCAAACTAAGGCTACAGGCAGGACAGAAGATTCCTAGCCTTGTACAGCAGCCAAGTCTAGAGAAGAGATCAGGGCAATGGGGCATGGTGGAGGACTGAAATTTCTTTTAGGGAGTGGCTGTGAGCCAACTAACCATATATTCCTGGCATCTATAGTGTTACATCAATTTTTCTAGACATAGCTTTCTTCCAAAATCCATCTTTAATTCCTTCCTACATCAGTATCTCCAAGGTTACTACCTTATCCTAAGTGCTTATAATACTCGTCTATAGGGCTGTCTCCAATTCTTCCTCCATCAATCCATTCCTTACACATCTGCCACAGTGATTTTTTAAACTCCAAGTCTAAAGTGCAATGCTCCTTCTAAGTAGTTTTAAGTAGCTCTCTATCATGTGAGAACAAGTCTCTCAAATTTGCTTCATTATTAAAAAAAAGAAGCAACCTCTCCTTATTTCATGTTAAATTCCCCAGAAGCAGACCAGGCAACAGAATTTGAACTTGTCATTTAAGAAGCAATCCCAGGAAGTCCTGGTGGAGAAAAGGCCACTAAGGCTCAGTGTTACTGAGCTTGTTTCACCAGGGGACTCAGATATGGTACAAAATGTGTACCAGGATTCAAAAGCCAAGAATCCTAGGGCATTCCAGAACTCTCTCCTGTCACGGCTGAAATAAACTGCTAAAGTGGTGCTTCATTACCAATGTACCCCAGGTATGAGGAAGTAAGCACTTGGATGAAGAATAGGAGATACTTACACAGAAATAGTAGATATATACTGGAAAATGAAGTGTCAGAATCTATTAATACAGGATATATGATCTATTCCATTAGGCAATATCCCTAAAATATGCCATAAAGTGGGCCTTGGATGATATCTACAAATCAGTGGTGTGACAAGTACTTTTTGGGATTCCTATTAAAGGAGAATCTGAAAATAGCTGACCAGTCTCATTAAATTTGAAACCTCTGATGTACCTTTTCCAGATCCTCCATGGTCTGTTTCTTGCCCTGTGCTCCAGGCCAGCTAATTCTATGCATGGTCACCTGTCTAACTACACTGAATATGTACACTTTACTGTAAGCAATATGTTGTCTTCTGTAAGCTGGCACCGTGTTTTAAGATTCTTCATGAACTTCAGAGTAAAATACAGTACAATTCATATATTAAACGTTCAATGTTTCTTGATGAAAGAATACCAAAAGTATTCAAATGGTATTGAAAGGTTCTAGAAGCAAAGTAATATCCCTATCTAATAAAATACTAGGTACAATTTTACTATTAGAATTAAATAAACATACATTATGCATTTAACATGTGAAAGGCACCCAGGAATTCCTCTAAAGAAGTATAGGTTAAATATCCCTTGTCTAAAATGCTGGGGACCAAAAGCATAGAGAATTTCAGCTTTAAAAATATTTGCATATACATAATGAGACAGCTCAGAGATGAAAACTCCAGTCTGAACATAAAACTCATTTATGCTTTATATACACCTTATATACATAGCTTGAAGGACATTTTACATATTTTAATGCACCTATGTTTTGACTGTGACCTTTCACAGTAAGGTCAGGCATGGAAGTTTTCACTTGCAACATCAAGTTGTTACTCAAAATGTATAAGATTTGGGGTTTTGTACATTTAGATTCAGAATATTCACCCTGTACTTTAATCCTTTATCAACTTACATTTTAATAAAGGATTGCTGATTTATAAACATGAATGAAACCCTACAAAGAAAATAAACACTTAGCCTAGCAAACGGTAGAAAGGTAAAGGTAAAAAGAATTGGATCCTACCTTATGATCTTCTATGATTACCTGCAAAGATACTACCACTCTCCACTTGTATTATAGTAGTGGTGCATGCCTGTAATCCCAGCACTTGGGAGGCTGAGGTAGGAGGATCGGTGTGAGTTCAAGACCAGCCTGGGCTACAAAAGTGAGCTCAAGGCCAGCCTGAACTGCATAGCAAGACCCTGTCTCAAAAAAAAACAAAAAAAGAAAAGAGAAAGAATGAAAAAGGTCTCATTGTAGTAGTACCAAACACTAGGATTATGACACTGTTCAATAGACAAATTTTGGCACATGGTATCTGGATGGTAACTTCAGGCTCGATTCTATTTATTTACTTATTGGTACCAAGGATCTAACTCAGGACCTTGCACTTGCCATCTAGGAGCTTAAACCCCCAAGCTCAACCTAATTCTTCATGTACCCGATAATTTGTAAGGCTTTCTAGATGCTCAAAGTGTCCTCCTGAAAATAAGATCAAACAAGAAGCTCTAACCACCTCAAGTTCTTAAGATGCCGTGAGGGACTTTTCTCCCACTGCTTGGGATGTTAACCACAGCATCATGGCTATATTCCCATCCAGATAACTACAATGGGGTTAGCAGACTTCACCCTCCAGCATCAACTAAATAAAGCATGCTTCAGACTTGCTGCCATAACCTTTGCTATGCAGCTGTGAGCTATTAAGGATCTGTTCTATACTTGGGATGGCAGTAGGTGTAAAAAATCAATAGCCCTGTGTAACTTTCTACACTGACAAGTATATCCAACCATTTCACTGCTTTAGTTATTATTTTGGCATTTTTATACAAAAGCAATTAGAAAACTACACTAATTTCTTCTTGATCTCTAAACTTTTACTTTTCACTTGGGTAAAGAGTAAAAATATTTACATCTGTCCATGTAGAAAAAGGGAAAGTACAGTTCTACAAAAATATATGCTCTCTGCTCTATGTCATGTTCTGCTGCAGGCACTGGACACAGTTCTAGGTTCGATGGACTGATTATACTACCAGCATAAATGCAAAAAGTTTTCAAAATAAATAAATTTATTTTTTTCTATGTTATTACATTTCTAAAAATCTACATATATTGTCTTTAAAATACTACCACACACAGATCTCCCAATTAAATGCTATTTCTATCCAGCCTTAAGGTAAGAGTGTATAGGACATTAGACTCTATGTGTCTGTGGGTGTGGACACAAGTAAATGTCTGAGAATGAGAAAAATATGCTTTCTTGGCCAGCTTGGAAGTAGCAAATGGCATGCTACTTATATATTTACTACTCTGGTTATTTTTAGAAATCATCCTATTTGGGTGGGTGAGACTTTACAAGTTATAACAGCAGAAGCTGACATAAGGAAATTGAAAATATAACCATTTTTTGTTTTAAGTTTCTTTTTTAAAAAAATAATCAGGTCAAACAATATTCCATCGTAAGGATGAGAATGGCAAGAAAAGTGCAAGTATTGTGTATGTGCATGCATGTACATACATACATAAGCGTGCACGCACACACATTATCATGTATAGGAATACGGAATGGAAAGACAACTAAATTTTAAGATTCCAGCTAATTAAGATCAATGTATGAGCTATTTAATATTTAGTATTACATTACATAGACACAGTAAATTTTTTAAAAAATAATATTAAAATGCAGATTACTCTCAGAGGCTCGAAAGCAAGTATTTATCTTGAATAAACAACACCCTGACAGTTGGCAAATAGTTCATGTCTTTGTTTTTTTTAAAGTCATTGAATTTGTTCATTTGAAATCTATTAATTATTACGTTTGAAAATCCTTCCAGCTAGAACAAGTTAATAATAGGCTTCCAAAACTAGGGTAAAGTTGCTGAAAATCAACTTACACCCTTATGAATTTGGTAAAGTGTATCATTTCTGGTGAAAATGACTCTTCAGTGGTACTTATGTCAATGCACTGCCTCTTCAATCAATTGGCCCATATTTTTCTACTTTAGTTTCTTGTATCAAGCTAAATACTTTTATCATAAATAAGCCATGAAATACAGATTCTTTAAAATAACATAACGAAATCTCAAAATGTGTTATACCATCCATGCAACATATTTCCTAAATTTAGGAGAATTGCCTAAATTATGCAAATGTAATCTAAGTTTACCACCCAATAGTCCACTCCTTGCCATTTCAAAAGAAACAACAGCATGACTGCCTCTCGCAGAGACAGATGACTCATTTCCACTAATAGGAATCAGGTGGCACCTCTGGAAGAATAGCTGCTAAAAGCCTGAAATGAATATTATGCAGCAACAGAATCCATCTCACCTACTTTAAGTAGTACAGGTCACTGCTCTAGCAGTGGCATATGTCTTGTTGCAGAATAGAAGATTGCAATTAGTGATTCATTAGTTGCCTGTATCATTTAAACTCTTGCAGGTAGGCAAACTGGACAACAGAAACTTCAGTGTCACCTCTATTAAAGAGTCACACACAGAAAGAGATTATTCTCAAGTCCAAAACTGAAAGCAACTGCCAAATCAAGGTGTAGTTTGAGAAAAGAGGTGGGAGTAATGTGGCCCTTAGAGAATGAAAGCAGAATATACTGTATACAGTGTAGCTAAAAGCCCAATCTAGCCTAGTGTGTGTCAACACTGAATTTTGACTTGCAAATATTACTGCACTAAGTATCCTTATTGTTATCATAGTAACAGATTTCATGTAAAAAAAGAAGAAAAAGAAAGAAAGAATGTTTTGGAGGGAAATGATCAAGTATTCCCAACTGAGAGACATCCTGAAACAGGCTCTATCACCAGAATTAAGTCACATCACCTCACTAGACCTCAGTGTGCCTTCAAATTAAAGGGTTCTGTAAAAGCATCAGTCTCTGCTTTCCTTTTAGCAGTAAAAGCATGCCATCTATTTGTGTCACAAACAACTCAAGTTTTGTAATACGTTAGGAGCACCTGATGATGAAGAAATGTGCTTACGATGTTTAATGACCATAAAGGGAAGAATGAGAAGCACCTAAACAATCCTCCCAATTTTGCATGTTTTCATTTTATAATAAATAGGCTTAGGAGGGCAATTGCAATTAGATGCTTCATTTAATTTCACAATAACAATATAATTCTTATTTCAATAGAAATATATATATATATATATATATATATACATACATATATTCAAAAATAGCTTCTCCTTAGTGAAATAAACTTGGATCTGTCTCATTTGGAGGACTGCAATGTCTGAGCTACAGTATGAGTATCAGGATGTGGAAGCAGCTGTCACTGCTTTGTTTTTTTCATTCACAGTAGGTGGTTGCCAGGCAACAAAACACTATTGTCTGTTTCCATGATCTATTGGCCAATTCTACTGGTGATAATGCTTTCTATAGTTTAAAACAGGGCCACCTTTTGGACAAGAAGAAATGAGTAAATATTCCAAGGATGACAATAACATATATATTAATACAATGAGTGTAGCCTAAAATTATGAGCACATATAATTGTTGATATAAATTCTATTTTATGTATATGCATATGTGTATGTACGTTCTTCTTTTATCTTTACAAACTCATCTAAATCTGGTAGGCCCACAACTGAAATCAAAATCCCCG
>PVKN010035830.1:0-11554 GCA_004027915.1 Capromys pilorides | reverse complement strand
GCCCTTCTAATTGCTGGAGTATGGCTGCAGAGGTCAGAACCACCTTATTAATTTTTAACAAAGCTCAATGAGGCCTTCATCCTATCTTTTCCCTACCCACGGTCGCCCTGTCCCAATACAGAGATATAAATTTCCAAGCTGTGTCATAATGCCCTTCAGAGAACACATCTAGACTTCCCTAAGTTCTGTTTTACAGTTCCAGAGACACTGTTTTCAATAATACACTATTTAAAGAGGAAGAGGACAAAGAGAAGTTGAAAGTCTCAGGCATGACTGATAAGAACATAAAGTGTAATCAAAAGATGCAGTGAATGTTTCCATTTTAAAAATGTGTTACAATAAAAAAAAAAATAGCATTAAACCCACTTGAAATGCTTGCCCCACTTCAGCCATTCTTGCCACCGCTGAAGCAGTTCTGGAAGTCCTCTTTCAAGAGTCTTTACAAGGTGGGATCGTAAATATGATGAATGCTGCTAATTGCCACTGTGGAAAGGCAGCTCGTAAAAGCATCACCATGTGTCCTCACCACTTTGCCCTGCACCTCTGGCAGCTAGAGGAGTGATACCAGGCCCTCCACATGTGATATAAGGATAATACTCTAACAGCCACCCTGCTAGACGGCCAACATGCTTGATAGGTTCTTGGCGCAGCAGAGAAACAAGCAGAAGGAAAAAGGGAAAGAGGCTTTATTCTCTTTGAGGACAAAAGAGAGTGTGGGAAAGGATGAGAAAATATGTCTCTCTCTCCATTAGAATAGGGAGGCTGAGGCGTTTAATGGCCTTTTGCCAGGGGTGGAGTTTGGAGGGAATGTTTAGACATACCTAAGGAGCTGATTGGGGCCTTCCCTGAGGTGACAGGAAAGGTGAAAGGAAATTATATCTTGGGCTGAGTCCTAGGTGGTCTTGCGAGCATAGGCCTTTGTTTTAAGGGCATTGGCCATATTAGATGACCATCATAATAATTTTAGCAATCTATACTAAGACCAGAACCTATCAATGCTGAGTTTGTGTTCTCTACAATCAAAGCTTGAATTCTAGGAACAACAGAGATTGAGAGTAGTATTAGATTTTTCAGGGGCGTGTTAAAGAGAGAGATAAAAGAAGCCTTTATTAACTCTAAAGACAACGAGAAAATCCAAAGATGAGGGGTGATCCTCTAACCTGAGACAAAGATAGCTGAGACTTTTATGGACTTTTGCTAGAGATGCAGTTTCAGAGGTAGTTTTAATTACATGGAAGGAGCTGACTGGGGTCTCCCCTGAGTGTGCGGGAAAGGCAAGAGGAAATTGTAACCAGAACTGGGTTGGGGAAGAAGGAGGACGTGGTCATTGGAAAGATGAGCTGTTGTTTAAAGGGCTTCAGCTATGTTACATGACCACCATAGTAGTTCAGCAACTTATCCCGGGCCTGACCTATCAAGTAGGAAATAATTTATTGAAAGGGAAAGACGAAACTCCTGAAAAGCAGGAGGGCTCCCAAGTGGGCTGCTGAGGACCCCACTTCTCAGGGGAAGTTGTATAGAGTATACCCACATAGACACAACATGGGATACAGCTATAATAGTTGGGATAAGGAAGAGTTAACATGGCGATGTGTTAAATAACCTGCAGGGCATGTGAAATAGAAAAAAAAGAAAGCAGGGCTGCAGGAGTAACCAAGAACCCTGAAACTCTTCAAGGACACCCTGTTTTTGTGGCCTTGCTCCCAGAAGCCTAGCAGGTTCTCATGTAGAGCCTAAACATTAACCTTGGACACACATGATGGCATCCTGTTATGTTCACCTAAAGTAACCCAAAGACTGAGACTCCATATATATAAAAATAAAGACCGAAGGCGGTGCAGCAGCCTTTTCCTCGAGCCCTCAATTTGCTTGCATTGAGGGTCCATGTGTCTTTGAGGCCAGTGCCCGTGAGTCTTCCCAGCATATAATTAACCAATAAGATTATAAATATAGCTGTTAGGTAATATTGATTCAGTGGGGAAACAAGTCACATGGTAAGTACGCATGGAAAGAACTTTTAGGAAGTCGTCAGGCCAAGGGTCTTGGCACCCACCAAGGTGACTGATGTCTGTGGAGCTTCACTTACCTCAGGCCTGGTGGTTCTGTCTTGTTCCGGAGGCCTGGCCTCTACCAGGTGCACATCCCGCCGCAGCTGTGATGAGTTGTCAACTTTGCCCCGACTCTTCTGAGAACCCAACCCTGTCTGACTGGCCTGTTATATCCCTGCCTCACTCAGGTATCTGTAATAGCATCACGGGACTGCTGGTTCTTCCTCACAGTCAAAATGACTAAGAAAGATAAATGGTTTAAATCCATTCAAAACATCAAGGCACCTTGACAAGGCAAAGTTAAAATTTATTTCTGCAGAAGGGCATTAGTGTGCTCAGACACAAGATAGCAGGCCTACCAAACGGTGGGGGGGGAAATCAAGGCAACTACACCAGCACAACTAAATACACCAGAAGACTTCTAGAACTGCTTTAGAAAGTGGGTAGAACAGTGAGGTAAGTGTGTTCCAAGAGTGGGCAATTTTTCAATGGGGATTAATGACCACATGCCTTCTATTCAAATCAATGTTTTCAATTTAAAAATTCACTGTACTGTTGAGCTACAATTTCTATAGAATGTTACAGTCATTACAGAAATCAGACTGGTAGTTCTTTAAAAAGGTAAACAGGGGCCAGCAAGATAACTCAGCGGACTAAAGCCCTGCTTAGGAAGGTTAGGCAAGCCTAGAAACCATGGTTTGATCCCTGATACCATATGCAGCACCAGCCCCACCCCCGGGGCGGACTGAGCCAGCTAGAGTCTGGATATAGTGGCATATGTACGCCTGTAATCTCAGTGCTGGGGAGGCTGAAATCAGGAGGATCACTATGAGTCTGAACTGCATAGCAAGACACTGTAATACCACATACATTTAAAAAAAAAAGGTGAACAGAATTATCATGTATTCCAGCAAATCCTCTCGTAGGTATCCATCTAAAAGAACTGAAAAGCAGTTATTCAAACAAAAGCCAGTGCATGGACGTGCATAGCAACATTAACAGTGAAATGATGGGAACCAAATATCCATGAACCAAAAAAACCATATAAAGTGGTATTTTATGTAATCCATTATTACAGAGCTATAGAAAGGAATGAAATGTTGAGACTGCAAGACAGATGAACCTTGAAAATAGGCTGAGTGAAAGAAGCCAGATGTGATTTTATACACAGGAACTACCCAGAAAAGCTAAATCCATAGAGATAGAAAAATTAGTGGTTACCAGGGAATGGAAGGAGGAAGTAAGAACAGACACTGTCTGCTGGGCACAGGTTTCCTTTGAGGACAACAACAATATTTTAAAACTAAATGGTTGTGCTGATTGTGTAACACTGTGCATGTGCTAAATGCTACTGAATATACATTTTTATGTGTGCATTTATATGGTGAGTTTTAGGTGCGATGGGTTTTAGCGCAATAAAAAATTAAGTTTTAAAATGGTTTTAAAATATTAATGACTAGTCAGTTTAGTAACTAGTTAGTAGTTGAAGAGATAGTGAAAGGATACTGTAATCTAAAACCTCCCCAAGCTACTCTGGAACTACAGGGGTTAAAACTGAAAGGCTTACTTTTCTCCCTGCTGGTTGAATTTAAATCATTACAAACCTTTAATAATGCTGTGATGGTTCCTGCGGTTCACTTTTGTGACTGGTGATCATTGTTATGCAAATAACTACGATGAGGCTTGATGAAAGGCTTTGCTGACTGCTTATGCCACAGATGAATTATCCTGGTTAATATAATTGGCCTAATCTACAAGAGAAGAAAGACATGGGTCTGCCATGCCGTCCCCGTCCCCACCAGCCCCACCCAGGCGTGGTGGCGGTCACCTCTAATCCCAGCTCTTGGGAGGCTGTAAACAGGTGGATCACTATGAGCCCCATCTAGTAGTGAGACCCTGAACACCCTGTAGACCCTTCCCTAAAATACAAAAGAAAAAAATAAGAAAGAAGACAGACAGAAAAAAGTTAGACCTAGTTAAAACATAAAAGACCACTGTGAGCTGGGCACAGTGGCTTACATCTATAATTCCAGCACTTGGGAGGCTGAGGCAGGAGGATCAGTGTGAGTTTGAGACCAGCCTGGGCTACAAAAGTGACCTCAAGGCCAGCCTGAACTGCACGGTCTCAAAAAGACAAAAAAAAAAAAATCACTGAACCTTTGGAAGTGGATCTCCTGCTGTACTTCTTTATTTCATTTATAATAGGATGCAAATGTTTTTCATATCATAATGTCATTGCAGTCTGCTCCCCTCTTCCCGTCACTGAGGCTGGGCAGCAACCATGGTGTAGCTGTCACTGCCTTCACTTTTACATCAAAAGTGCTACCCTGACGGCAGAGACCTGGAAAATAATTCCTGAGACAAGAGGAGAGCATTCCAACCAGAACATTCTTGATTTGAAAGCATGGACAATTCTGACTCAATGTCAAAAAAATGACTCAGAAGAATTGCACTCTGAAATATTAGGAATACTCAGTATCTTGTTTAGATTATGTTTTCCATTTTATATGTGCATACAAACACAACATAGATGAAGATGTTTGCTAATTAAGTCTTAAAAAGCTATTTCAGTGAGAATAAAGTCCAAATTTAAGTGAAATAAAAGCATTGTATCTTAATTGAATTGGCAACATTTTTGTTTCCATAGACCATAAAATAATGGTAAGTCATATATTCAGTGCCTTTGTTTTAATCAAGTATCATAGTTGTTTTCTAGCAAAATCTTAAACATTTACATTATTTTCAAAACTTATCTGTCCTCCCAAACATTGAAACTAGCACAGTTTCTTATTTAAAACAAACATATTTCAACCTAGCTTTCTTTTTTCTTGTTTTTTTTTTTTTTAAAATTTATGTATTTAGCACAGGATTTCACTACTAGGCTCAGACTCATAGCGATCCTCCTGTTTTCAGCCTCCACAGTGCTGGGATTACAAGTGTATGCCACCGTGCCCAGTCTCAGTGGCTGGCTCAGCGCACCTGGGGATAGCACAGGGCATGCAGTGCCGCGGATCAACCCTCATTCCTGTGCTTGCCTAAGTAGGCGCTTAGTCCACTCAATCTAGCTCTTTCGATAAATGTTCATTTAAAACCTGTAAAACCAGAGCTATGTATAATATGAAATTCTAAACTATATGACACTCTTTGCCCTTAAAGAATTTGCAACCTAATACATAAGTGATATTTCTTGTGGTTTGGTTTGGTTTGGTACCAGGAATTGATCTCAGGACCTTGCACTTGCCAGGTAGGCACTTGTACCACTGAGCTATATTTCAGATCCAATGTGTTATAATCATTTGAAAAGTATTTACTGAGCAATTTCTACCAAGTCCTACTTCAGGAACAATACAACAGTAAACAAAACAGCATTCCATACTCTTGTGAAATTCACATTCTAGAGGGAAAACAATCTATTAAAAGGGATAGACAAGGAAACATCTAGTATGCTAGATTACAAACACTAAGGAATAAAAAAAGCTATGGACTGGACAAGGACTATGAAATCTGAGGGGGGATTTGAAACTTTATGTATGAATGCAGAAAGTTCTCACTGGGAGATCCTAGAGAAAGTGGGCGTTAGCTGGGGAACTGCACTGCAGACAGAGGAGAAGCCAAGGCCCGATGTGAGCCTGCGTGTTTAGGACCGAGGGAGACGGTCTAACTGCAATGCAGGAAAGAGGGGCAGGAGTGGCTGGTGCTGGGGACAGAGACATGAGCAGGAACTCGGTCCTGATGGTACCTGTACCTTTCCTTCTGAGTGTGGTGTGGAGTCACAAGAGCTAGTCAAGCAGCAAAGAACAGGATGCAAACTTCTCTTTTCATGTGAATGCCAGGTCGAGAGGAGACTGAAGAGATGGGAAAGCAGTTAGGAAACTTGAGACATCCAGGTGTCTCAGCCCAGTTGTGCTGGGACTAGGTAATTTGAAAATAATGAGCCGGGCATGGTGGCACACACCTGTAATCCCAGCACTTGGGAGGCTGAGACAGGAGGATCAGTGCAAGTTTGAGACCAGCCTGGGCTACAAAAGTGAGCTCAAGTCCAGCCTGAACTGCACAGCAAGACCCTCTCTCAAAAAGATAATAATAATAATAATAATAATAATAATAGTAATAATGGAAATGTGTTTCTTCCTGTTCCACCGGCTAGGAAATCCAGAAGCGAAACAGCAGCATCTTTGGATCACAGAAGGTGGATGGCAAGCGGGCTACCTGGTTCCACCCAGCTCCTTTGCAAGAGCTCTAATCTCAGCCACAAAGGTGGAGGCTTCGTGGCCTACTCACCTCACCTCCCAAAGGTTGCCTTTCTTATGGCATCACCTGGGGTGTAAGTCCCTACATATGAAGTTTGGTGGAGACATCCATCCATTCTGACCACAGTGGAGTGGGTGAGGGAGGAAGGCGAGAGGCGCTGCTGCTCTACTTATTTTGTGCAGGGGGCCACTGACAGTATCTGCTGCTGGGTTTCTGAGATACAGCAAGAGGTCACAGATGACATCATGGTACCCGGTTTGGGAAAAGAGAATGGAATTATCCTTATCAAAACTGTCAGAGCCGATCTCAAGAGGTCAGTTCTGGGATTCTTATGTTTGAAATACTGTTCTGAAAATTGTTAATTCCTACACATCTGCAGTTGCCCTGAACTGTCACGGGCTTGGTTTATGGCAGCTCTGGAGATCAAGCCCAAGCTCTCATGCATGGTGGGCAGGCTCTCTGTCACTGTGCTGCACCCCCAGACTGAAGGTATCTAATGAAATAAGAAGTATTCCTCCTCCACAACACCGTGCCCTGTTAGGACACAGAACACACCGATGAACAACGTTCCTTCAGCGCCCTGGTTTCATGGGCCTTCTGGATGTTTGTACCAGCTTGTCAGCATTGGTAAGGTTCAAGATCTGGACCCAATCTTGGTGAAGTGGGGCCAGTTGACTGAGAGTTAAATGCCCGTGTAATGCATATTGGATGTAGGAAACCCTAGCCAGGATTGTGTGTGGGGTCCCCCGGCTGTGAGGTGCCTCATGCACACATCACTTGTCCTTTTGTGAGTGATAAAGCGTAGCCCTCACAGGGGTGATCATAGGAGCTTTTACCTGGCTTCTCCAGGCCCATGCTCTGAGGCAGTAGTTGACAGCCCTTACACTAGCATGCTGTTCAGCTGTGTCCTTCTTGGCAATCAACTGTAAGTCACTTGGGTCCTGTGAGTCCTCTTTAACAATTAAACTCTGCTCAGCCAACACCAGGAATCCAGATGCCTATAGACACTGTGGGATGCTGAGTACAAAAGCAGACACTACAGCTCTTCCATCAGGGCTGAAATCTATTTCTCCACCCTTGGAATTGGCCTGTGACTGTCACTGCCAATAGAACTTGGCAGGGGCTAGGCAAATAGATCAGCGGATTAAAGCACCTGTAAGCAGGTGCAGGGCCAGGATTTGATCCCCAGGCCTGCCATGCCAGTCCAGCCACCAGGGGCACACTGAGACAGCAAGTGAGACTGGGTGTGGTGGTGCATATGCCTGTAATCCCAGCTCTCGGGAGGCTGTAAAAAGGGGGATCACTGTGCAGTCAGCCCAGTGTCCCAGCTGAGGACCTGACATTTATTTGGAGCAGCACAGTCAAGATCAGCCAGGCCACCTGACACACTCAACGGCAGCCAGGTGCATGCATGAGCCAGGCCTGATCCCAAGCAGCAGAGCAGGCAGCCGCCCCCAGGCTGTGAGCAAACGCAAGAGTTTCCTTTCCTATATGTTACTGAGGCTTGGTGGGTACTTGTTACACAGCAACTGTGGCTACTGATAACTAATGCCGATATTGAGGTAGAGACATCAGGGAGGCTATAGGTAGAGACGTCTGAAGCTCAGGGGAGAAGTCCAGAGTAGAAGAGACTGAGAGAGTCTGGCAGCATGATTATGCGCTGTCTGATGCTCCACCCACACCCCCTTCCTTATCCTTTTATCTTTTTGAGAGCCTCACTCACTACCTCTGTGCACTTCTACTTCTAATGCCCAGCATCTGTATTTCTGGGGGGATGTACAGTGATCAGGTGTATCAAGAATGTTTCCTAGGGCCAGCAAGATAGCTCAGCAGACTAAGCACCTGCTTAGGCAAGCTTACACAAGCTTAGACAAGTGCAGGGACCACAGTTCGATTCCTGTCCCTGGTACTATGTGACACACCAAGTCTGCCACAGAGTCCAGGCATAGTAACATATGGTTATGTTACTTGGGAGGCTTAAAAACAGGAGAATCACTGAGTCCGAGCTGCGTAGTGAGACCCTGTAACAACCAAATACACTTAAAAAAAAAAAAAAAAAAAAAAGAGTGTCCCCTGAAGACACCCTGTGCTCACAGGCATGGCTTGTAGAAGGTGACTGAATTACCCACTGGTGAGTTAGCTCTGCAGCTGAGGGTGCTGTCAGGAGGCAGAACCCAGACAGAAGAGGAGGGTGACTGGGGAAGGTTCAATCTCCTCCGGCTTCCTCCCTTTGCATTCTCCTTCCTGCCCACCCTGATGTGAGCAGCTTGGCTAGGATTTCCTCTGTCCTCTTCCCAGGCCTTTCCATCCTGGTCTTTCTGCCATGGAGTCTCCTAACCATGAACTGAAACTCAAGCCAAAATAAAGCTCTCCTCCTCCAAGTTGTGGTGCCAGTGCTCCAGGGATGAGAATATGACGATGCACTTGGGCCACTGGGGCTGCTGTGCCCCCACAGCCAGACAGCTGTGGATGTGCTTCCCTAGAAGAGTCCTTGACCAGGCTCTAGTAGAGGATCAGAGGGGGAGGGGGCTCTCTGAGCCTGTGTCCCTTGTGGCAGGGAAACTCAAGTATAACTTCAGCCCCAGAATGTCCTTACACTGAGGAGCAGATTAAACTCTCCTCTACAAAGACCTCTGGCGATTATGCCTGTAAGGAACTGTGTGAAGCATGGACCATCTTAGTCCACCTGATCTGAGTAAAGGCACCTTGATGTGGAATTTATTGTGCCTGAGTACAGGCAGGCAGAGGGTAAAAAGGCCATCCGGAGGGCTCAAAGAAAGGCACACTTTTTAAAAAGGGTTTTTGAATGAAGGCAAGGGACATTCGGTGGTGGTCTTTGTACACATCACTGGGCAAAGTTCTCTGGATGTCTTGTGCCTCAGTGGGCAGAGTCCTTAAGGCACCCAGTGTAAATGTTTGGCATCTAGATATCCCAGTGTTTGGAAGATTCCCTGTTCCATCTTTTTTACAACATCCTGTGTTTGCCCAGGGCTCTGGTGTTAAGCTGAACACAATGCCTCTGCTGACAGACAAGTGCTGCCAAAGCAAGCACCAAGTTGAGTATTGGGCGACACGTACCCAAATGGAGCCTTCCACTACCTTTGATCAGTCTTCTCTCAGGGTTTGGGGGCTCCCTGTTGCTTACTGGTCTGAAGAACACTTCCTTAATAAATCCTGCACAACCAAATCCTTACTACAGGTTCTGTTCTTGGGGTACCCACCCCAAGACAAACATGTAACCCCTGAACCCATGCATCTACCTGAGCTAAAAGATATCAAGCGGCTCAATATTCACAGTTAATTTCTATATTTAACATTTTAAGAGATTTTTATGTTAACTGCTTACTTAGGCATCAAGATATTTCTCAATGTTTCTGTGCACTAAGGTTGCTGATGTACTGCTGAATTCATATAGCAAATATTCAAGATTCCACCAGGTCAGTATCCCCCTGTCAACACATAAATATTGGTTTCTGGATGCAATTATAAAAACGAAGAGAGGAGTGCAAGTATGTAAAAGTCTCTTTCTCTCTCTCTCTCTCTCTCTCTCTCTCTCTCTCTCTCTCTCTCTCCATGTGCATTCATGCAAATGCTGTGGTAGGAATGAAGGGTTCCTATGCTATCTGTTGGCCATCAGGCAAGATGAGGAACACCCCCAGAGAAACTAGAGAATAGATACTGAATTCTGGAATATTTTGCCTCATGTTTAAGAGTTATGTGGACAAGGGCCTGGCCAGATAACTCGGTAGATTAAATCACCTGCTTGCCTGCTTAGGCAGAGGGCAGGACAGGAGTTTGATCCCCAGCACCACAAGCTGTGCTGGCCCTGCCCCTGAGGCATGCTGAGTGGGTGATTGAGACTGGACATGGTGGCCTGTGCCTGTAATCCCAGCTCTTGGAGAAGCTGAAAACAGGAGGATCACTAGGAGCCCAATCAGTGATGTGAGACCTGTAGACCCTGTACTACATACATTAAAAAAAGAGTAATGTAGACAAGCTCCAGCAAAGGAATAAATGACCATAAACACACATGATTATTCAAAAATATTTATTCTAGGTCATTTACTGCATGCCTGGGATGGCACTGGTCACTGAGGATACAATGTGAACAGGTCAGACAGGATTCTGCTCACAGTGCATTTAAATTTGGCAGGTGGGGCAGAGGGAGGAGAGACAGGCACTTGACAATGATTTGTTTCCCAAGTGAAAAACTCAAGGCTCGCTGGAGCAAACAGCTGGGCACTGACCTAGCCCAAAGCACCAGAGAGGCCTCTTGGAGGAGGGGAGCTGCTGTGAAGCCTGCAAGGGAACCAGTTACAGGAACAGAGGTGCGTGCTGGGCTGGTGGCTCGGGAAGAGGTGTGGTCTACAGACTCCAGCCTAGGTGGTGTTAAAGCCACACTGGGGGCACCATTCCAGCAAGATCACATGTGCTCCACCCTCTGCGTGGACTCTGGCCTGCCTGGAATTTTCCCAGCTGCTCAGTAGGGTTTAGCTGATGAATCTAACAGCATGCTGTTCAGTAACATTTTTTTTTTTTAATGCATTCAACCCTTCTCTGCACCCTGAGCTCCCTGGGAACAAAGGCTGTGTTTTGCTAACACCACATCACCATACAGAGCACTTCTTGAATATTTGTTGAACAGATGCACAGAATTAAGGACTCCAGATTACAGCAAAAAGATAAAGTCAGATCATAGAAGGCCTCCAGTATCATTTAAAGAAGGCTGGACTTCATTTCCTAGAGTGTGGGGATCCCTAAGTGTATCTGGGTGAGACTGACAGGTTGAGAGCCCTATAAGAAAGTAGCACTGTGTCAAGTGGAGTTGTAGGAAGGGACAGGGGACAGACAGAACCTGTGACCTCCATGCCTGAGGATCGATGTCCATAGACAAAGTCACTCTAGGGCATTGGTCACCAAGAGCTGAAGTCCACCTATAAACTCTAAGGTTTGCCAGGAATTCTGCAGAGCCCAGGAGTTTTCTCATAAGTAATTAAGAAATAGTTGCATTCTCCTGAGACTGACCGAATGCCCCAGATAATTTCTCCAGCTTTGATTTAGCAAAGGGTGAGATAACTATGCCATAATTCCTTTTGGTTAATGTCTGCTAGTTTCAAGCCAAGTAGTCATTTAACCACACTGAAGTCTCATGAATCTCCTAAGCTGCTTCTAGAAGCTTCCTTACATTTGCTCCTAGCTCTGGCTTCCATCTACTCACTCAAGTTCATGTTTTATTTTCGTTGTTTCAACTCCCA
>PVKN010035829.1:0-11556 GCA_004027915.1 Capromys pilorides | reverse complement strand
ACCAGAGTTTGAACTCATGACCTTGCACTTGCCAGGCAGGCACTTTTGCCACAAAGCTATCTTCCCGGCCCCTTCTTGTCTGTCTTTTCCTCATTCCTGTACCCATTTCTCCCTGGGTATCTGAGACACCAATGAGTCCCTACAAGTATATTTAGGGTGGGTATTTGACTGAGGGTTGCTGTCCTCACTCCTCAGCATGCCCTGCACATTCCTGCCCTTACCACCAACAGCTTCCCTTACCATGGAATGTTTTTCTCTCACTGCTTCACCCTCCCTGTTGGAAGTGGCCTTCCACTATAGGAAATGGACCCTTGACTTCCTGGTAACATCCTCTCTTTGCCCTAAGGAGGCAGAATCCAGCTGACCCGCCCTGTCAAGTCCAGGGCTTCCAGTGGACTTGACATTGTTCGCTTATGCATCTCACTTAAGGCCCAAGTTCCCAAAGCCCTAGAGAGCCTTTTGTCATTGTTGGAGTGGTGTTCAGAACCTTGACATCCTTTACACAGATCTCTATGTATACAACTGTGGCTGAATTTAATCAGCAAGGTGGGCAAAGAACATAAGCAAATTTAAATTTACTATAGCAATTAACATACTCACATACCTATGGTAAGACTCTGGGTGGGACAAATTCTATAATTTCTAGTGAGTAAGAAATTAAGGAAATTGAAGTAGAGAAATGACATTCCTAAGCTGGCTATAGGGATCCAGAATGTCCTTTCCTCTTCTGACTCACTCAGCTTTATTTGCCTGGAGTGTAGAGAAAGGCCCAACATAGGGTGAGGCCTGCATATTAGGCCAAAGCCCAGCATGAGGAAGACCCAGTATCTGAAGCAACCTAGAATCAGAATTAGAATCAAAACTGGATGTTGAAACTCAGAGTCAAGGTCAAAACTAAATGGAAGCTCTGGATCAACACTAAAAGCAGTCCTTGAGATCTAAAGTTCATATGAAGGCAACAATATGCAATGGATTAATTACTGTAACTGTCCTACTAACCTGTTTTGAAACTATCTCATCATGATTTCTTTCTCACTGAAATTAATAAAAAAATTAAAAGAAGAGCTTCTTTCTTCTGTCTTTCTAGACAAATCAACAGCCAGGTCAATTGGAAAATTGAGTATATCGTTTTGTTCTACTGTCCCTCCTCCCATACCTTTGACTGAGTATCCTGGAATCCTAAGTATATTTTTGCTTACATAGTAACCTTCTTTATCAGCTCTAAGCCCTTTAAGAATAGAGAAAGTGTTCTTCCCAGTATGCCTGGTATGAAATCCATTGGAAAGTTTGGTAAATATACATAGTTTTTTGGGTGTAGAGGTTGAACTCAGTGTTCTGGACATGCTAAGCTTATGCTCTACCACTGAACTATACTCCTAGCCCTAATATATTTTTGAATGGCTTAGTAACTATTATACATCAACCCCAAGTCCTTGATTTCCTTTGCTTGATTTTTGGGATTAAATTTTGTGAGTTTGAGCTGTATCCGGGTTGTGCTTTGCTGTACCATAGCAGTTGAAAAGTGGGAAAGGCCTTATGCTATTTACTAATGCTTATCATATAGCCCAAGAAGAGGCATTTAATAGTCACTCAGTAAGTCCTAGTTTACTCAGTCAGCAAGAAAACAGCATTCAACTAGAATTTCTCTCTTGCTATTCTAGAAATTGCTTTTATCCCTTATTGGAGTCTAACTCTGCCACTCCCCATTGACCTTTAGGACAAAATTGACTACATTACCTTGAGTAGGCCTAACTTTTGAAAGATTCAATTTTCCTAATTTCTCTCCAGGTCCTGAGCGGAGTCAGTGACTGATTAGGTCCAGAATAGTCATGTGCTGGTTGTATTTATAGCACTAATTAATTAATACAGGTAAAGAGCGCAGAAGATAAAGTGCTATGAGAGTGCCGTGTCTTAAAATGACTATTAACTCATGGGCCGGGGACCTTTGAATATGAACATATGGGGAGAAAAAAGAGAAAAAAGTGCCACCACAGGTGGAGCCTTTTTAAAAAGCATCCACTTGATTACAGAAGACATAAATTAACTGGAGGAAGCAATGCTGCAGTCGGTGACAGACTGTCTTCAGAATCCTTCCCCGTTTGGTTTCCATTTAAATCGACACATATGGTGAGGAGTTGTTTCAGGGTTTCCAGCATACTTGCACTCTCCTGCGTGAATGTGGATGCCTCGATTTCCATTACCTCAGGGGCTTGCATGGCTTCGCAGCAACAGGAAAGTAAGCATGGAGCTCTGCAGGGTTGGGGAACCCAGAGATGAGTGTTGGCTTCATTGTATTGTGTTTGGTCAAAGGTACGTGGAACCCTTCCAGTGTGGAGATTTGACATATACGCCTGGAGGGATTTGGTGGCACTAAGGGGTAGCCCGGTTTGCTAGTGATCAGGAGATGCTAGAGTAGCCTTGTGGGGTCTTCTTGTAGTAGGAGGAGCACTGCAGAAAGTTTCAAGGTGATGGAGCATCAGCTGTCTAGCTCAGCCATATAGAATAGGGTAGAGGCCTGAGGATGTTTTGTATAATTGAACGTCAAGTTTGGGGTTGCCTCAGCTCTGCTGGGTCCTATGTCTGTCTTGATCTGGCCTGGCCTCTGCCTGAGTGGACATACCCATTCATCTCGATGGAAAGATATATCCCCTGAATTATTTGGGAACCACATCCTCTTCCCACCACACAAGGGCTCAGAGATGTCTTAGCAGGGTTATCATTAGCCTACGTATTCAGCAACAGATATCCCCCAGGTGAGTCCAGCAATCTGGGCACAAGCCTGGAAAACAGATCTCAGCAGCCTGTGTGCCCTTAGCAGGGCCTGTTTTACAGTGACCAACTGACACCATGTCTCAGGTGAGGCTTGGAAAACCCTGGGGACTCTTCAGTATATCCTCTCTGAGCTGAGGTGAAGAGACAGCGTTAGGCTTAGAGCAACCCTGGAGAAAGCCTGTTCTGAAGTTCTTAAATACTTCAAGAATAAGTTAACTGTATCAGTTGGATTTTGTCTTAGTTACTTTTCTCTTATTGCTGGGACAAATATCCAACAAACAGGGAAAGAGAGATTTGTTTAGCTCACAGTTACTGGAGGTTTCATAGTTTAAAGCAACCTGAATTACATTGCAAGACCTTGAGACACTGCCTCGCTGTGTCCAGGATGATCCGCTCCATAACTTCCAGAGAGACTACCGGGTGTGGGGGAGGGGGAGAGGTAGGGAGGCGCATGATGTCAGTTTAATGATTCCACTCCTCGGTGGCCCCACCCCTCAAGCCCCACTCTGGTCCTCTGGCCCCTTCCTTCAAGCTGTGAGCTGCATGCTTGACAGTTCCATGATTTACATGAAGTTTTGGGGGACAAGTAGATACAAACCATAACAGAGTCTATTTAGCAAAACATTCCCAGGTATTTTAAAACTGGGACTGTAATATAGAAAATTGGCTATAGCGGTGTTAAAAGAGTGCAAAGAGCAAAAAAAGAGTGGTGAGTTTACTCCTTGATAAACAGCTACTGGAAGTGTCTACCACTCCCAAGGCTTGAGAAACAACAGGGAAAAAGAAGTTAGCAAGCGCCCATGGTGTGGTGCCGAGACTGTTGCTGCTAAGAAAAGCTGGCAGAGATGGAACCTGGGTCTGCATTTTCTGGCCTGTTGTTGCTGCCACTGTTACTGTCTTGGCTGCTGTCCCTTCCCTGGCTAGGTTCTTCCACAGCTGCTCTTGCTATTCCTGCTGGAGAGGTGAGGAAAAATGGCTTCTCCCTTCTTCATGCTTTTCACCCTAGGGTTTCTTATTGGTAGAATGTAGTTGAATTCAGCCAGCTAGAAAAAGGAGTTGGAAAATGCTGTTTGCAGGCATCTAGCCTCAGTGCTATAGGGATGTGCATAGAGGGATGGCTAGTTGCTGAAAGAAAACATATACTGCCTGTCTTTTTTTTTTTTGCTTAAAATTTGAAGATTAAAGTGAATATGGTGATGCACACTTGTAATCCCAGTTCTCTGGGAGGCTGAGACATGAGGATAGCAGGTTTAACTCAGCCTGGGCAACTTAGTGACTTAGTTAGACTCTGTCTCAAAATAAAAAAGACTGGAGATGTAGCTTAGTATGGAGGCTATTGCTTCAATCCCTAGTTCTTCAAAAAAGAACAAGAAAAAGAAAGAAGAGAAGGAAAAGGAGGAAGAAGAGGGCAAGGAGGCGAAAGAGGAGGAGGAAGAAAAGTTTAGAGATATTGACAAGTAGTTACTATACACCCACTGAGCGTCCACACTTTTCCAGTCATTGGTCAATAAAGCAGTGAGGAAAACAGAATTCTTGCTTAGATGAGGCTAGTAGGAATCTATTCTTGTGGCTAGATACTGAACTGAATAGATGGATGATCCCATTCAATTCTCACCACTCTTCAAATTTTCAAATGAGGTTCTAGAGGTTCAGATGACTTACACTAAGATAAACGAGATAACATGCACTGAGAAGTTCACTGCCAACCTTCAAGATTCGTGATATTCTTGTCCATGAGGATGCATTTGCCTCCCCCAGTGAGGAGAGTTTGAATAACCTATCATGGACCTTGTCTAATAGGACGATGGCAAGATGGGTTGTCCCAGCACATGTGATCACTACTGCTGCTCTGCATCTTACCATCCTTGATGGTCCACCCAGCAACTCATCAACTATTCTGGTCTCCACTCTTCTGAGCTCCTAGAGGACTTATGTCTGAGCCCTTGGCATGGGAGGCAGGCAATTGTCCTGGAGCCATTTCTTTTCCTAATAAGTGCCAAGGAAGAGCCTCAGTGTATTCATAGTTGTGACCCTTGAACCTAGCTCACTGTGTTGCCCATAGTAGTCCTTATAAGAAGGCAAGATTGTGCAGCCCACCTTTTGCTGCCTTCAAAAGCAAATTTAGTTAAACAAGAACAGAAAATGCCAACTCCCCAACCTCCACCTGGAACTAAGGACTCAAGCAGGTATTTGCATACCTATCATCATAGCAGCATTATGTGCAGTAGCCAAAAGATGAAAGCAAGCCAAGTATCCATCGATAGGGGAGTTAGTAGGTAAAATGGGTTATAAACATACAAGGCAGTATTATTCAGTCTGGAAAGGGAAGGAAATTCCAACACATGCTACAACATAGACAGACCTTTTGAATATTATGCTAAGTGAAATGAGACAGTCACCAAAAGACAAACTGCATGATTCCACTTATGTAAGGTTCTTATAGCAGTCACAAAGAAGTAAAAGGGTGGTTACCAGAGGCCCAAGGATTCAGGAAGGAGAGGACTGGGAAATATTGTTTAATAGGTATAGAGTTTCAACTGGAAAAAATGAGTTCTGGAGGCATGGTGGTAATGATTGCACATAATGTGAGTGTGTGTGTGTGTGTGTGTGTGTGTGTGTGTGTGTATGTGTGTGTGTGTGTATTGATTGCTGGGAGACTGAATCCAGGGCCTTGCACACACCTAGTGAGTGCTCTATCACTGAATCTGCGCTTAAAAATAGTAAAATTTCACATCATGTGCACTTTTCACTGTTAAAATAAAAGTAAATCTAGGGCTCTGGATTGTGTTTGTGGTTCACAGTGGCTCCTGGCCCTTGCAACCTGAAGGTCCTTGGGAGAGGATGGGTGCTTACTGTTTGCCTCCACCGGGCCATGAATTCCAAGGCCTACATGAGGCTATGGAAATAATGACTCGGTAGCCCCTCAGCCCTTTAGTTGAACCCCTGGATAGTTCTTGTAAGATCAGGCCTCTGAGGGCAGAATGAGTGTCTAGAGATGTAGGTGCAAGCACTTTTGATGTTTGTGTTAGCAGCATGCCCAGAGGCTATGTTCATCTGTATCCATCAGGATTCTTTGCTGACAGGCAACTAAAACAAGATCCAGCACATTAGGAAATTGCTGGAAGCCTTCCAAACAGCTCAAGGGAGGATGGGAAGGCTGAAGAACAAGGCTTGGGAAAAGGAGAGGGACCAGGGTGGCTCAAGATTCTGCGACATGTCTAGATGATGGTGGACACCCGGCTGCTTCAGCAAATCCAGACACCAGGGCTGGAGTGAAAGGGCTCTTTCCCTGCACCACTTCACCTGGGGAAAAGAGAGTGACTGGCCAAACCTAGCTAAGGGTTGCTTCTTGGCTAGGTAAATGCAGGATACTCAAGAAGTGGGAGAAGTCCCTTGAAGAAATTGGAATCTAAAGAGAAGTAACAATACATGCTCATCAGCCAAAATCACACGTATTCCCACTGAGATCACATGACAGCGCACAAAGAGTCTAGTGTTCTATGCTGCTCTTGCTGGAAACTGTGACAGCTGTGGGGAGCAGGAGTAGGTGGAAGGGTCCTCTTTTGTTCTCCTCATAGACCCAGACTGTACATTAAGGCCTGCCTTAGTCTTGAATATGTCTGCCTGGGGACCTGGGTCCTCAGTCCTTGAGCTGCAGGATGGTGTAGGTGTCTTGGCTTGCTTAGGTTTGACCACACTTTCCATCTGTTGTCTCCTGGACTGTCTTGGAGAGAATGCTTATTATTGCATTTTTCCCAAATCCCATAAATCTCTAGGAGTTAGCAGAGTAAAAATATTTTGGGGCCTTTATGAATCTTTATAGGACCTCATGGGAGGGAAAACCAGCTACAAACCAGTCCACGACCTCATTTGCCCTGGAAAAATATGAATCTTGGCTAACTTTTCCCTTCTTCCCAAACATGCAGTAAAATGTT
Source organism: Capromys pilorides (assembly GCA_004027915.1). Lineage (NCBI taxonomy): Eukaryota > Metazoa > Chordata > Mammalia > Rodentia > Capromyidae > Capromys > Capromys pilorides. Next base: position 4,849 of record PVKN010035829.1, on the reverse strand, counting down.
TACTTCCACATAGACTTTTAAATACACCACTGATGCACCCACTCTCTGAGTACATCGGCAGATTTAGAGAGTTCATAAAAATCCCTTTCATATGGCTATAGTAAACTTTTGCACAATGGTCTTTCTGTGAGATTAGTGGTTCACAGACCATCTTTTAAAGTTTGATCACTGATTTGCTAGACACCTCATTATCAGCAGACTGAGGAATGATGCAGCTTATGGATCACTGAAGCTGGTGAATCAACATAATCTATTAAGTCTCTAGGGCCTTAGCTATATCTTAAGGACTTTATCCCTTGTTGGAGCATGGAATGCTGTTCTTGCTCCACTTCCTCATGCTGTTGTTTCTAGCACATTACTCATGGGTGAACAGCTGTGGATGCCTCAATCTGGGAGCAGCTTGTAATGTCAGGGGTTGGGGACAAATGAGGACAAAGACCATTTGGCTCTCAGTCTACAGTGTCCATTACAGAGACATCTGTTACCTGGGTGCAGTTTACAAGATTCTTATCTCTGGAACCTGCTCGGCAAGCAGGGGCTTCAACAAGCAGACAGTCAACTGAAGCTTGCCCAGAACTAAGATCTAAGGTATCAGCAGCTACATGTTGCAATGTCATGGGCATAGTATGTAGCAGCTGGTCCCACCACACCAAGGTTACGGAACCCCTCTCATCAAGCACATGTCACTTTAGAACCTTTTCCTTTTTAGTACTCCCTGCCTGACCAACTGTTCCTCCTACTTGGCTAATTTCCTCACCTCCTTTAAGTGTTTACTCTGACCTTATCTCCTCCTCCATCACCTTGCCGCCACCACCACCACCACCACCACCACCCCATCCTCTTCCTTGTCCTCATTGTATTTTAAATATATGTAATGTTAAATTTACTTTTAATTCCCTTTTTTTTGTGGTGCTGAGATTCAACTTAGGAACTTTGCACTAAGCTACATCTACAGTACATTTTATTTTTTATTTTGAGTATTGCTAAGATTCTAAGTTGCACAGATTGGGCTTAAACTTGAGATTCTCCTATCTCCTACAATGCTGAAATTACAGGCATGTGTCTTCATATTTGGCTCTATCTTGATCCCTTTTAAGTGTAGAGTTCAGCACAGTTAGGTTTTGCAAACTTCATATCATCCTCTCCTGATTTTTTTTTGTCTTGCAAGACTGAAACCGTATATCCATTAAATAATAATTCCTCATTCTCTTCTACCTTCAGTCTCTAGCAAATATTATCCTGTTTCTGTCTCTTATAAATTTGACCACTCTATGGATCCCATGTCATTGGGGTCAGACAGTATTTATCTTCATGTGACTGTTCTTTAAATTTAGCATTAATTTAGTACTCAGTGGATACTTGGATTGCTTTTATGTCTGGGCTATTTTGTAAATATATTGGAATGAAAATATTTCTTTGAGATACTTTTTTTTTGTATTCTTTTAGGTAGATAGCCAGTAGTGGAGTTCTTACATTATATAACAGTTCTATTTTTAGTATTTTGAGGGTCCTCAATACTGTTCTGCATGCTAGCTGTACCATCACACATTCTTCCTCACAATTTATCCTGATGAATGTAAAACAATAGCTCATTGCAGTTTTAAGGGATACAGACCATAGCTGGTTCCAAGGCAGAAATATCATGGCAGAGGACATGGGGGAGTAAAGCTGCTTAATTCATGGGGACCAAGAGGCCAAACAAGGAAACAGCATCAGAGAGTAATGGGCAAGGAACCAGCTGCAGACCTCAAGGTCATGCATCCATGGCTAAGAAACTCCCAGAAGTGACTAATTCCTTCAGTAACTTCCATGTCAACCAAGCTGTTGCAGTTAAGTCTAACCAGCATTTTCAGATCACTGTCAGCTTGATTGTTGCTATGGTTTAGATCTAGAATGTTTCCTAAAACTGCTCAGAGCTGGGAGTTTTAGGAGGCGATCAGATCATGAGGCACTCTACCTGTCAAGGGATTAATCTACTGACAGATCCATGGCTAAATGTGTTTCTAGAAGATGGGTCCTGGCTGGAAGAGGTGGGGTCTTGAGTGTGGGACCTGCATGCATCTCTCTCACCAGCTCCTCACTCCCCTCTCTATATCCTGGCTGCCATGGTGTGGGCAGCTTTTGTTTGCCATGCTTTTCCACCTTGTCCTTTCTGTCTCAGCACCAACTAATTACAGATTGAATCCTCTAAAAGTTATGAGCCTGTTCCTTTAAATTATCTGTGTCCCTTTGAATTATCTTAAGTATTGTGTCTCACCAACGAAAAGATAAAGCAAGACCCAAGTACATCTCCACATTTTATCTCCAGATGAGTAAAACAGTCATGAATGATTCTGCCTAACATGTTACAACTATCCTGGGTATACCCAAAATTGAAATAATTGCTTCTCCAAAGTCTCAGAAATTCTGGCAGCCTTCAAAAGACAAAGTACACATCTCTTTTGAGACTCAAGGCAAAGTCTTAGCTGTGAAGCCCTGTTAAAGTAAAACATAAATTACATAATCCCAAAGTACAGTGGCACAGAGTAAGCATTCACATTCCAAAAGAGAGGGAGAGGGGAATGGAGAAGAAAAGGATCAAAGAAAGACTAAAACCCAAAATAGCAAACATTAAGTTTGTCTTAGTTACTTTTACTCGTTGCTGGGACAAATACCTATCACTCAAAATGAAGGAAGGAAAGGTTATTTAGCTCACAGTTGCTGGAGGTTTCAGTCCATATTCAGCTGGCTGAAGGCTGAGTGGAGCAGGGCAGAGAGCATCCAGTTCATGGCAGTGGAACAGCAACAATCGCAACAGAGGCAACCGACCAACCAGGGCGCAGAGAGCAACAACATGAGTCTGTCTCTCTATCTCTCTTTAAATCACATTCAGGCTCTCTGCCTCAGCCTATCCACCTTAGGCCACACCCATAATCTCAGAAGTACTCAGACCCATAGTCTCATTAGTACTAAAACACATAATCCCAGTGGATCACTACTCATGTCTCAAACTCTAGAAGTCCCCACCCCATGATTGCATGAGGCTTTGGGGGGACAACTAGACATAAACCATAACAGTTCCATAGCTTCATCTCCAGCATTCATGGCACATGGGTTGAGATATGCGTTTGAGTGGGGTTAGGTGTCCACCACCCCAGGACTTTGCTGTTTGCAGCCCACATGGCCTCTTTCTCGAGCTGGCTATTTTCAGTTGGCACATTTCCTTAGCAGATGTTCTATGTTCCTGACATCTCTGGTTCCTGAGATCTCTTCTTGCACATTTGGTTCCATTCCCAGAGCTTCATACACTGCCCTCTCAGGGGATCCTTGGCGGGCTTTCTGTATTTTTCTTAGAAATCTGGGTAGAAGCCCCACTGATAGTACAACCCTTGCATTTTTCATGATGATAAAAGCAGCATCCTATGGATGATGTCGAGGTCTGTTGGCAGAGGAAGCTGTATCCAGGGCCCCTTGGACAATGGCTGCAGTGACCTTTGAGTGCCTGGATGGCTGAGAACAATGAAATTAATCTCAGGGAACTAATTTAGTGGGAGGCCCTTCTTGAGCAGAATTCTCAGGGATTATCTTCTCAAATGAAAAGTAGGCCCATTTGCATCCTTGAGCCAGTAAATAGTGGGAATCTTACTGACTTCTGAGATGCCTATAAAACATCTTCCTACTTGTCCCTCTACAAATTACTTGGTTTATTTCCAATGATTCTTATCTCTTTAACAGCCACACCTCCTTTGCTCCAGATTTATGCATGGTTTCTTTTGGGCCAGAATTAAGTTTTTATGCTCTGCTTTTTGCCTCTGATTCTCACTATAAATTTAGCATAAAGCAGTCACCCATACCTGTGCCACAGGCTACGTTGGGTTTTATTAAAATTTTCTCTGCCAGATCAATTATTCCATCATTCTTAATTTCACTCTTCTACAAAGTCTTGGGACATGAGTCCTTGTTTCTAATGAAAATCTCCTGAGCCTGGTCTTAACTCTCTGCATTCCTATCAACAGTTTGGTCTTCTGTGCTCTGACCTGAATCAGAGCTCTGCTTATAGCCTTCTGGGGTTTCTCTACCATACATCTCTAAACTCTTCCAAATTCCATTCCATAAACCAGTCCCAAAGGTTTTCGAACCATATGGTTAGGTATAGTTGCAGCAATAGCCCCCACTCATGGTACCAATTCCAGTTATTATTCAGTTTCCATGCTGCTGGAAGTAAATAGCCAATATGTAGGGGCTTATTTTTGCTCACTGTTTCAGGGAGTTCAGACCACGGTGGGCTAGATCCAAGGCAGGAACCTCATTGCAAAATGGCATGCTAGAACAAAGCTGATTAATTCATGTTTGCTGGGAACTGGACGGGGAAGAATGCCAGGAAAGAAGGAATGAAAGACCAGATATATTAACCAAGGCCACACCTCTGGGATCTACCTAGAAACATCCAGAAGTATGCTTTATCAGTCCCATTGGCAGCTTATAGGTCATCAAGTTGATACAATTAAGATTAACCACACACCTAGTGATGGTGATGTTTTTCATGTGGATGTGGACCATTTTTTGTAGCTTGTTTGGGAAAAGATTTAGTGAACTCCTTTGCCTAGTTTTTGTTGCTGTTGTTGAGTTGGAGTTCTTTAATTTTTCTAGATATTAATCCCTGATCAGATTTATCATTTGCTAGTATTTCCTCTAAGGCCTTTTATTCTGTTGTGTCCTTTGGTGTACAGAAATTTTAGCATTTTATGCAGTCCAGTTTATCTATATTTTCCTTCATTTTTGTGGTTTAGGTTTTATATCTAAGAAACCATTGCTAAATTCAATATCTTGAAACTTTTCCCTATGTTGTTTCTAAGATTTTTGTAGTTTT
>PVKN010035828.1:0-11566 GCA_004027915.1 Capromys pilorides | reverse complement strand
TTTTGAAAATCCTGTACTATATGTATTCTTAGTTGTTACTGTTTTCCTATCTTTGTTTCTGCTATTGTTACTCTTTAAAATAAAAATTAAAAAAAATTTTTTTAAAAAAGGCCAAAATAAATAAATAAATAAATAAGATCCTCCTGCCTCAGCCTCCCAAATGCTGGGATTATAGATGTACGCCACCACGCCTGGCTACGCTCATGGTATTAATAACTGCATTTCACTGGCCATGGCACAGTCTATCTGTATACCCTCGCTGCTGCCCTCTCCCCATTTCTCTCTGAGACTGAGCCCTGACCCCCACCCCCAACCCATGGTGATCGCAGCCTACCGCAGCGGCAGGGCACACGCTGGTCCTCGCCCTGTGCTGTGTGTGTGCAAGCCTTGCCACACAGGAATGGACTCCCACAGGGAGGCGTAAGACTCAGGAGTGTGCGGACAACTGGAAGAAGGGGTGGGCAGGGCCCACACTGCCAGGCCCCGTGTGTTGAGCTGGTGCAGCCCCACCATGCTGCAAGGCCCAAAGAACAAGTGAGTGAGGGGTTTCAATCTGACCACTAGCAGGATTACATGTCTTTAATCCCAACATCTGGAGGCTGAGGCAGGAAAATCCTGGCAAATTCCAGGCAGCCTTTGCCTTCCTTTGGGGAGGAAGCCTTAATCTAGAGCCCCTCAGCTTCAGACCAACCCTCTCCTGCCCCCAGCTTCCTACTTTCAAATGTACCCAGAATCAAGTGTTTTGGGCCAACAGTCAGAGCTGGGGTTCACTGAAAGCTGGGGGCACTTAAACATTCATAGAAGAAACTTTTAGCCAGGTGTTGTGGTGAAAGCCTGTAATCCCAGCACTTGGGAGGCTGAGGAAGAAGGATCATCATAAATTCAAGGCCAGCCTGAACTACCTAGGGAGACCCTGTCTTAAAAAGGTAGGGGTTGGGGAAAGGGCCAGTGAGCTGGCTCAGTGGTCTAAGCGCCTGCCTAGGCAAGCGCAGGGACCAGGGTTCAATCCCCAGTACCACATGCTGTGTGGGCCCCGCCCCACAGGGTGCGCTGAGCCAGCCACCAAGACTGAGAAGGGGCCTGGTGGTGCACCCACTGAGCTGGCCACCAAGACAGAGCCTGGTGGTGCAAGCCTGTAATCCCAGTGCTGGGGAGGCTGAAAAACAGGAGGATCACTATAATCTGAGCTGTGTAGTGAGACCCTGTAACCATCAAATGCATAGATAGATAGATAGATAGATAGATAGATAGATAGATAGATAGATAACAACAGCCAACTGCCCAGCATGCTTGAGGAAGCCATAGCTCAAAACCCAGTATTGAAAAGAAAAGAACAAGTAGTTCATTGAAAGTACATAATTTGGCTCTAGGGTTTTAGTACCAGAGCCAACAGCTTGCCTAACCTGATAAGACCCTGAGTCCCATCAATGGCAAGACACACACACACACACACACACACACAAGCATGAAGTATATCAGATCATGAATGAAACATCACATTGACGCAAAATGTTTAAAAACATCAAGGCCATAAAGAATAGGAAAGGCTGAGAAACTCATCAGATTAGGGGAAAGAAAGAAAGAAAGAAAGAAAGAAAGAAAGAAAGAAAGAAAGAAAGAAAGAAAGAAAGAGTTTCTAGTCCTAGGATGAGTTGCTAAAATCATTATGGTAGCCATCTAATATGGCCGATGCCTTTAAAGCAAAAGCCCATCTTCCCAAGACCACCTCCCCCTTCTCCAACGTAGCCCAGGGCATAATTCACTTCCACCCTTCTGGCCACTTCAGGGACTGCCCCCAGTCAGCTCTCTCAGGTATTTCTAAGCATCCCCTTCAAACTCCACCCCTGCCTGGCAAAGGCCATAAAAGCCTTAGCCTCCCTTTGTCCAACTCCAGAGAATTTCTTATCTTCCCTAAATTCTTTCCCTGTCCTCAAAGAAAATAAAGCCTCTTGCCCTTTTTCTTTCTGCCTGTTTCTCTGCCGCGCCTTGCACCGGAAAAAAACCTATCAGAAAGAAAAAAAGAAAGAGAAGGAATGTGGCTCCAGCCTAGAAGAAAATCAGCTACAAAGGTCTTTCTTGGTAGAATTAGTTAAATTTCAACATGAATTTGAAATTAGATCCTCTCAATTTTTTTTTTCTTTTCTTTTTTGAGTAATGCAGTACAGGCTGGCCTTGAGCTCACTTTGTAGCCCAGCCTGGTCTGGAACGTGCAACAACCCTCTTGCCTCCCTCATCTTTTTTTTTTTTTTTTTGCGGGCCCAGGGTTCCAACTCACGACCTTACACTTGCTAAGCAGGCACTTGTGCCACAGAGCTATCTCCCCAGCCCCCTCCCTCATCTTAACGATGGTGCATTTGCAGAATTTGATCATTGTCTCTGTGGAATTTTTTTGTTGGGGATCAAACTCAGGACCTTCCTCTTGCTAGGCAAGTACTTATGCCACTTAGTTATCTTCATGGTGGAATTTGATAATTATTCTGGAATTATGTAAGAAAGAGGCCTAACAGTGGCAGGGATTAATTAAGTCTACTATTAATTGTAGACTTATTAAAGTCATTACAAAGATAATATTACATATATCATATATCATATTGCATTATTATAAATAATAGAGTATACCAAAAATAGGAACAATTGCTGAATCTAGATAGTGCATGTTGCCAGGGAGATAGCTCAGGAGAATAAGCGCTTGCTTGGCAAGTGCACGGTTCTGAGTTCAATTCCTGGTACCGCAAAAAAAGTAAAACAAAACAAAATTGTTAGATAATGCATGTATGGGAATTCATTGAAGTGTTTTTTGTTGTTGTTGTTTTGTATTGTTTTTTCTTTGAGACAGGGTCTTACTAAGTAGCCCCAGCTGGCTTCCAGCTCACAGTGATCCTCCGGTCCTGGTCTCCAGAGTGCTGGGTGTGTGTCCCCACACCTGGCTGCCACTTCTTTGTTTCTTCTCTTGGTTCCCCAGGCCAGGCAGAATTAATCATTTGCATAACATAGTCTGGACCACCCCCTGCTTCTGGTTGAAGAGGAACTTCCTTTCCCCAGCCCCCCAGGCCAGGATGAGTGTCTTGTGACATTGTCCCAGCCCTGGTGATAGAAGCAGGAACAACAGAGGAATGTGACTGGCTGGGAAGCCGGAGCTGGAAAGGAAAATCTGGGGGGCAACCTGCCTGTCCCCCTGTGCCCTTGAATGTGGAGGTGCATACCAATGTGGTGGCTTTCATCTCCAGTTGAATATGACGGCTTTGTGGTAGAGACTGGTAAAAGTTAGGTGGTTTGGGGCCAGGCTCGGTAATGCGCACCTGCGATCCCAGCACTCGAGCCTGAGGCAGGAGGATCGCCATGCGTTCAAGGCCAGTCCAGGCTGTTTGATGAGACCCTGTCCCAAAACCAAAGAAAAATAAAAAATTTTCATGGCTAAAAAAAAAAAAAAAAAGGGCCGGCGAGATGGTTCAGTGGTCTGAAGCGCCTGCTTAGGAGAGCTCGGGCAACTGCGGGGACTGCGGTTCGATCCCCGGCACCACATGCTGCGCCAGCGCCACCACCAGGGCAGGCTGAGCCAGGCACAAAATGAATAAATAAAGAAACAAACAAACACAACAAGCAAACAAATAAATAAATAAATAAAATTTAAAAAAAAAAAAAAAAAAAAAAAAAAAAAAAAAAAAAAAAAAAAAAAAAAAAAAAAAAAAAAAAAAAAAAAAAAAAAAAAAAAAAAGTTGCAAGTCAAGATGGTGAGGAGCAACTTCTGCATGTCTGTCACCAGACATGGTGACTGACAGGCTACTGCAGGCTACTGCAGAATGAAGGAGACCCTGTCAAAGCAGAGGCCAGGGAACTGGAGCAACAGCTCAGTGAAAGGAAAAGATGTGGGCTCTGTCCACAGAGGAAAAGGGCACCATCTGCTCCACAAAAGTGCAACCAGAGGTTTCCTCGGGAGCCTCTTGCGGAGTGGCCCGCGCTCCTGATGGGCAGGGCCTGCGTCTGTCCGCCTGCGTCTGTCCACCGTCTCTGGAGCCTGCACCAGAAGACCCCCCAGGCAGGACAAGCTGGCCAGAATTTTTTTTTTTCTTTTTTTTGAGGCGAAGTCTCACTATAGAGCCCAACTCACTGTCATTCTCCTGCCTCAGTCTCCACAGCGCTGGAGGTACAGGTGTGTGCCACAACTCTAGTGGCCAGAATTTTCACAATGAAAATGCACATTGGGGGGGGTTGAGAGTGTAGCTCAGTGCTGGAGCATGCGCCTAGGATGCTTGAGGGCCTGATTACCAGCTCCAGCACCAAAAACAAAATAGTTAATGTGAACCAATAATTCAACTGCTTGGAATTTACCCTAAGAACATAATTCCGGAATAGCTGAGGCAAGATCCCAGGCTCAAACACAGCAAAGATGGTAAAACAATGATGGTAAACTTGTAAGGCATCATTCTAGCCAGACATGGTGGCACAGGGCTATAATTGCAGAAGATAAGAGGCTGAAGCAGGAGGATGGACAGCAGTTAGAGGCCAGCCTGGAAAGGATTCATGATGAGGCTGTTTTTAGCAGCATCGCTGATTATACAGGCAGCCCTGTAAGGAAGAAACAGCTGCTGTCTTTCTTGAGGGAAGAGGCCAAAGGTGAAGGCCTTGCCGGGAGGGACACAGATGGCCAGGTGAGAAGACCCACTTCTGCAGGACTACCAGCTCCTGCCCAGCAACACCATCTGCTTGGGGCTTATTCTGGGTGGCTGAGATAGCCTGGGGTCTCCAGGTGAAGCCCAGAAGGGCCTTGAGGCAGCCTCCAGCTTGTAGCTGTGTTACCACACCTGGCCTGCCCACAGCAAATTTTCAACATGTCTCTGTCTCTCTTGGGGGAGGGTTTGGGGTGCTGGGGATTGAACCTAGGGCCTTTGCACTGAGCTACATTCAGTCTTTTTTTTTTTTTTTTGAGATAAGTTCCTTCTAAATCACTAAATTGCCTGAACTGGATTTTAACTTGTGATCCTCCTGCCTCAGCCTCCGGAGTGCTACGATTGTTTTTGTTAGGTTTTCCAGTGTCCACTATGCAAAGAAGGAGAAACAAGGGGTGGGGGGGAGCCTTTACTAACTCTGAAGGCCAGGAAAGGATCAGCGACAGGGAGATAGGGGATCATCTTGACCTGAGACAGGAAACCTGAGGTTTTATGGACTTTTCTAGGGGCGGAGTTTGTGGGGCGGGTTCTATGACACACAAGAAGCTGATTGGGGGCTCCCTCATGTGCGCGGGAAAGGAATCCAGGACTGGGGTGAGGAAGGAGGAAGGAGGAAGTGGTTATTGGGAGGACAGACTGTTGTTTTGGGCTTCAGCCATGTTAGATGGCCACCATAATAATTTAGTAATTTATACTTGGGCTGGAACCTATCAGTTTTTCTTTTGAGACAGGTCTCTCTACTATATGTTTCCCGGACTGGGTCCAAACTTGCAATCCTCCTGCCTCAAGATGCCTGAGTGCTGGGATTATAGGTGAGTTCTATCACATCCTACCACACACACACACACACACACACACACACACACACATTTTTAATGGGACCGGGGTTTGAACTCACAGCCTTGCACTTGCCAGACAGGCACTTGTGCCACGGAGCTATCTCCCTGGCCCCTATTTTTTTAAAATGTATTTAGTGCAGGGTCTTACAGTTCAGTCACTGAACTATGATCACTGAACTCATAGTGATCCTCCTGTTTTCAGCACTGGGATTACAGATGTGCACCACCACACCCAGTCTTAAATATCTTGATAAACATTGTCAACTTACTCCCCAGAAACCTAGTAGAGCTGGGCAAGGTGGCACAGGCTGGTAATTCCAGCAGCCTAAAGACTGGGACAGGAGGATTATCATGAGTTTGAGGCCAATCTGGGCTGTATAGTAAACTTGAGGCCAGCCTGGACTACAAAGTGAGGCCTTGTTTCTTTTTTTTTTTTTTTTGGCAGGACCAGAGTTTGAACTCACAACCTTGCACGTGCCGAGCAGGCACTTGTGCCATGGGAGCTATTCCTCCAGCCCCAGGCCTTGTTTCAAGGCAACAAAAACCAAAACAAAAAACTCCCAGAAGTTGGGCTGTAGTGGCGCATGCCTGTAATCCTAACACTTGGGAGGCTGAGGCAGGAGGATCGATGTGAATTCGAGACCAGCCTGGGCTACAAAAAGTGAGCTCAAGGCCAGCCTGAACTGCAGGGAGAGTACCAAACTCACCCCAACCAGGCCAGTGTGAGGAATTACTTGAGCTGGGCACCGTGGTGCATATCGTGTGCCACTGTTCAGGAGGCTGAGGCAGAAGCATTCCTTGAGCCTAGGAATTTGAGACTGCCTGGACTATTTAGTGAGTGCCACCCCTCCCCATATAGTTCAGGCTGGCTTCGAGGTTACTATGTAGTTGAGACAATCCTCTTGCTTTAGCCTCCCAAGTGCTAGAATGATAGATGTGTGTCATCATGCCTCGTTCATTAGCCATTGTTTTGTTTTTTAATTTTATGCATTTGGTACACGGTCTCACTATGCAGCTCAGACTCAGTGATCTCCTGTCTCAGCCTCCCTAGTGCTGGGATTACAGCACTGACGCTTGGTGGCAGGCTTGGCATGGGGGGGGGGCTGGGGGGCGGGGAGTAGGGGGCAGCACTGGCCGTGATAACCAGGTCCTGGAGCTTGCCTAGGCACACTTAGACCACGGAGCTATCTTTACAGGCCCTAGCCATTGTTTGTTTATTTATTTTTGCAGTACTGGGGATCAAATGCAGGAACTTGTGCTTGCCAGGCAGGCACTTATGCCACGGAGCTATCTCCCTTGCCCTAGCCACTGTTTATTTTTGAAATTTTATTATATTAAGACAGGGTGAGGCTGGGGAGATAGCTCCGTGGCACAAGTGCCTGCCTGGCAAGTGCAAGGTTGTGAGTTTGAACCTGGGTCCCACAAAAAAAAGAAAGAAAGAAAGAAAGAAAGAAAGAAAGAAAGAAAGAAAGAAAGAAAGGTATTTGGCTAAGTGTGGTGGATATTTTCCTATTATTCTGTCAGAGTGAGCAGGGAGGCTGGCTTCATTTGCTGCTTAGGGGACCAGGCTAGTGGCCCCTACCCAGCCTGCGTGAGCTCATCATCTGGGACTCGTGCTTAGATGCCCCAGGGATGGAAAATGGCTCGGTGTGGTCCTCCTTGAGCCGGCAGTGGTATCACTTTGGCTCCTGGCTCATCCACTGAAACTGGCCACAGAGCTGCAGCATAAAGAAAAAGAGGCTGAAAATACAGGTGCCCGGAAGTTTGGTGGGGAGCGGTTGTTTGACCTCAGAGAGAGAGGCTGCAAATCCCAACTACGTTGGACTTGGAGTTATTATTTCAGGGTTGTCAGGTTTTGTGCTTATTTGAGACGGGGTCTTACTGTATAGTTCAGGGTGGCTTGAATTCATGGAGCTCCCCCTGCTTCAGCCTCCCAATGCTGGGATAACAGGGGTGTGCCATTGTACCTGGCAGGGTCATCAGTTTTTTTTTTTTTTGCGGGATCAGGGTTCGAATTCACACTCTTGCACTTGTCAGCAGGCACTTGTGCCACGAAGCTATCTCCCTGGCCCCAGGGTCATCAGTTTTGATTCAGGAAACAAATTTGAAGAATTACTATAGACTGTTTACCAAGGGTTGTCACCCCACGTGTAACACTGGGATGGAAAAAACAAAATAGATCTCATCCTCAGCTGGAAGCGCCAGGTCGGCTCAGCTACAGAGTGAGGCATGCAACAGCTTAGTGGAATCTGAGTCCCCCTCTGAAAGGGGCAACTGTGATCCTGATGGGAGTCGGAGCACCTCAAAATATAAATTCTGTTGGGCTTGGAAAGGGAGCCAAAGACTGTGTGTACCTGTGTATGCCACTGTGCCTCTCACGTACCTAGGACAGGGCCACAGGTCAAAGGCTGAGATGCTGGTGTCTGGAGACAGCTCCCTATTAAACTCACTGCCCAGAAGAATCAGTTTTATTTATTTATTTGATTTTTGGTGGGACAGGGGATTGAATTCAGGCCCTTGCACTTGCCAGGCAAGCGCTTAAGGATTTGGTTTTAGATTAGGTAATGGGATGTACTGCTTAGCAGTGGTTGAGAGAAATTTATTCATCCAGGCTTCATGTTTTATTTTGTTTGTTTTTGAGATAGATCTCGTTATGTAGTTCAGGCTGTCAGAGACTCATGAGGATCTTCTTGCCTCTTAAGTGCTGGAATCACAGGTGTATGCCACCATGTCCAGCTTTTTTTGTTGTTGTTTTGGGACCAGCGATTAAACTCAGGTCCTTGCGCTCACCAGGCAAATGCTTATTCTACTGAGCTATCTCCCCAGCTCCACCCCCCCACCCTTCCTTTTAAGATAGGGTCTAGATATTTAGTTCAGGCTGGCCTTAAGTAATTATGTAGTTCAGGCTTGCCTTGAACTCACAGCAAAATCCTCCTGCTTCATCCTCCTAAATAGTGGGATTATTTAGGTATGAGCCACCGTGCCTGGCAGCCTTCATATATTTAATGAATATTTATTATGTATTGGACACTATATACAAAGTACTTAAGTGTGTGAGGTTTGTGGTCCACTTTGTGAACTAAAATTTCAGATCAGAAGGTAGGTATCAGCCTTGTCTTACTTGACATCATTTATTCCAACCACGTGCAAGGCATTCAGGGGAATATAAAGATGAATCAAGGCTGTATGTGGTGGCGCAAGTCTGTAAACAGCCTCACTTGGAGGCTGAAAGCAGGAAGATCCTTGCAAGTTGGAGACCAGCCTGTGTTGCATAGTCAGTCTAGGCCAGCCTGAACTAAATGGCAAGAACCTGTCTCAAAAAAACCCAAAAACTAATCCCAAACAGAAAATGAGCCAAGCCCCACCTGAACCCTGCTGGAGCACACAGATGAGCCTGTTACTGGGAACAACACTCCATCGACAAGCAGTCCCTTGCTACTGTTACCAGGGAGGGCTCAAACTGCTGGTGGAGTAGCTGGACCCTCCAGCCTTACTCGGGATGGGATTTGCTAATCTGAATATGGATCCTGAGCACAATAAGCACCGTATACCTGGAAAAGCAAAGTTAGGCCCTCTCTCTGCAACTTTTGTCTTTTTTTTTTTATCCTTTTTTTGTTTGTTTTTGTATTTAGGGCAGGGTCTACAGGATCTCACATAGATCCAACTCACAGTTATTCTCCTGTTTTCAGCTTCCCATCAAGGTTTTACCGTGCCCTGGAGGCGGGGCCAGCACTACAAGCAGGGGTTCGAACCCAGACCTCTGTATTCTGCCTAAGCGCTTTAGTTTGCTAAGCTATCAGTCCAGCCCTTTTTTGTCTTTTTGAGACAGGGTCTCATTTTATAGTCCAAGCTGGCCCTGAACTCACTACATAGCCCTGGTTGGCCTCCAACTCATGGCGAACCTCCTGCCTCAGCCTCCTAAGTGCTGGGATTGCAGGTAATGTATAACCACCCTAGGTTATGACTACAATTTTATTGAAAATTTAAAGAAAAAGCAAATTTTTAGATGTAAAATGAAGAAACATACAAAGCATCTTAGAATGTTTGACATTCTAATAAAATCTAGTACATTATTTTTACTACTTTGTTTTCCTTAGCTGAAAAACAACCTCAACTTTCAGTTACAATAGAAATGACAGATTAAAAAGAAAACTTGAATACATGGTAAATTATTATTTTGGGGGTTAGTACCTACAATTATTTTATTAAAAAGCTCCCTGAAGACTGATGTGGTATCACATGCTTGTAATCCCAGCATTTGGGAAGGGGGGTATGGAAGGGGGAGCTGAGGCAGAGACTGCAGTTTGAGCTATGCAAGTGAGTCGGGCTATCCAGGTGAGTTCAAGGCCATCCTGAATTGCATAGTGAGACCCTGTCTCAAAAAACAAACGAGGGTGGCGGGGGTGGGGTGGAGGTGGAGGTGGAGGCTGGGGAGATAACTCCATGGCAAAAGTGCCTGCCTGGCAAGTGCAAGGTCCTGAGTTTGAACCGCAGTTCCAAAAAAAAACCAAACCGAAACAACAAAAAAACCAAAACCAAAACCAAACAAAACAAAAAAACTCCCCAAACAAACAAGGGCTGGGGAGATAGCTCCATGGCACAAGTGCCTGCCTGGCAAATACAAGATCATGGGCTCGAACCCCGGTCCCACAGAAAAAAGCAAAAAGCAAAGCAAAACAAAACCAAAATATAACAAATGCAGTACTTGAAAGAAAAGCAGACAGGCAGGAAGGCAGGAAGGAGGGAGGGAAGGGAAGAGAAAAAAAATGGAGTAGCAAAAAGCTTATTCAAAAGTTTTGCTGGGTGTGGTGGCACACACAGCTATGCCCCCAGTACTCAGGAGGCTGAGGCAGGGGGGCTGCTTTGCGTTTGAGGCCAGTCTGGACTACATTGTGAATTCAAGGCCAGCCTGAACTACGTAAGACTTTGGCTCAAAAAGAAAAAAAAAGTTTTGCTGTTGTCATTTTTAGGCATTTTACATACTGCTCTTTTGAGAAGGAGACATTTGAGGTTCGGTGTTTAAGTCGTAGCATGCGAGGCCTAACTAAGACTGCCTTTCCTCTCTTCTGTTTTGAGCCAGAGTCTCACTATGTAGCTCAGGCTGATGTTGAACTCGCCATGTCGCCTGGGCTGCTCCTCTGCCTCACTGCTGAGATTGCGCCACCACCAGCTAAGATTCTTATGATGATTAGGGGAAGATCCTCTTGCTTCTGAGTCTCCCAAGAACTCCGACCTCCTGGCGACATTTATCTAATTTTACAATCTTTCACCACCGGCCTGGCTTTAGAATCTCTCAAGTCTTGGGGTCAGAATTCCTCCCCGGGTGCTGAGGCATCCGCCTGGCCTTTGGAAATCAATGGCTTCTCCACCCCAACTGCACGGGGTGCTTTGGAAAAATTCGGACAATGGACCCGCCCCGAGATATTCTAATTTAATTGGCGCCTGGTGAGCCTTGGGCCCCTGCAGCTCCTAAAGTGCTCAGGTGATTCCGAGGCGGCCGACAGGAAGAGGCTGTTCTTTCCCTCGCAGCTCCTGAGGCGCAGGGCGGTGTGGTAGGAAAATAATCCTGTGAATTGACGGGCGAGTTGGGTAAGTCCTTTTATTTACTTTGTGATTCAACAAATATCAAGTAGTCATTACCGAGTTCAGGGCCAGAGTAAAGGCGAGCTCACGGTTCTGGGGCCAGCTGAAAAGACCCAGAAAACTGCCTGGAGGAGGAGGCAGCAGCCCCTCTGCAGGGCCGGGAGGTGGCTTGGGGGCCCTGAGGGATGAGACCGTGAGGGTGGCCCAGCATCCAGGCTGGGAGAGGAGCCGGGTGGGCTGCTGGATGCCAGCGGTGAATTAGATGATGCTTAGGTTCCGAGGTAGAGTTTAGACATACCTAGAATGCATTGAGGAGACATTAAAGCCTTCCAGCGGGGAGTAGGGTAAACTGGGCATGGCAGAGCACCGCATGTAATCCCAGCGCTGCCAGCCCTTGGGAGGCTGAGACAGGAGGGTCCCCAGGAGTTCAAGGCCTGAGCTACACAGCAAGATCTTGCCTCAACACCCCCCCCCCCA
>PVKN010035827.1:0-11558 GCA_004027915.1 Capromys pilorides | reverse complement strand
CCCAGGCAGGATAGCACATAGCCTTTCAAAACGAACCAAGACACAACAGAGTGGGAGCCAAAGAAACCGTGAACCATGAGAGAGAGGAAGGCAAAGACCAAGATCCCACGACAAAACACAGCAGATCACAGAAGGAGAAAGGTTCCAGGTCAAGGTCGTATCTTCAAGCAGCATGAGAAAGACCAAGGACAGGCTGTCAGGGACGAGTCACATGTGTGTACCCACGATGCACCCTTGGGATCATGTGACCTCTGTGGTCCTTTCTACCAGAAATGATACACACCACCAGAACACCAGTCTACTCGTGATAGAACAATCCATTGAGCCCCTCTGGGAGACATTCCACAAAATACCTGAGCAGCGCTATTCCAATCTGTCAAAAGTCATCAAAATCAAGGCCAGTCTAAACCGCCATAGTCAAGATGGAGCCCTGATGACTGAAGGTAGAGTGTTAGTGTCCTGGATGGACCCTGGAACTGCAGAAGGCTATTCGGAAAAACTAAAGATATCTGAATGAAGCAGGCCCCTTAATTAATGACACTGTATCTGGACTGGTTCACTAGGGCTTGGGTTGCAGCTCAGTGGGCACATATCAGTTCACTAATTGTAACAAATGTACCATAGCAATGTAAAGTATTAATAATAAGAGAAACTAGGCATTGGGTATATGAGAACTTTTGTACTTACTTTCATTCCTTTTC
This sequence comes from Capromys pilorides, assembly GCA_004027915.1. Lineage (NCBI taxonomy): Eukaryota > Metazoa > Chordata > Mammalia > Rodentia > Capromyidae > Capromys > Capromys pilorides. Next base: position 10,857 of record PVKN010035827.1, on the reverse strand, counting down.
TGTAATCTGAAAATATTCTAAGATTAAAAAAAAAAATACAGGCAATGGAGAGTTCTACAAATTGACCTACCAATACCTCAACCATTATTTCCACCTTTCCAAAGTAGAATGTAAACAGACTCGACTTGAATTTTATTCTACTTCAAGGAAGGACCTTTCTCATTTCCAGCCTCTTCTAGAATTCCTGTCTCATCTAAGGGAGACATAAAACAAAAGCTAGGAGGCATGTGCCAAGGTCACCATTCCAGACAGGCAGGAGGCTCACCAGGAGACTGGCACAGAGTCTTAAGATTGTAGGATGCTCCCCTCCCCCACAAAGAAGCTCTATACTTTATCATCTTACTAAAGACAGATTAAGTCAATTATAGATGAAGGAGCTGCAAGACACAGACTCTACCCAAGGAGTTTTTAGGAAAACCAAAACCATCGAGGGAGGCCTCTGGCACCCGCAGTCACTCTAAGCCTTTGCCAGTTTGACCCTGCAGATGTAAAACAATTCATATACAAATAGAACATTGTTCTGTTTGGATAATAATTTTAAAACACAACATAATATTTACCTGTGAAATTAATAAAAGAAAACAAAGATAATACTCACAAGGAGCAGGAACAATGTAGCAACAGTTACATGTTGTTGAAAAGCAGTTCTTTAAAGGTAGAAACTGTTCTGAAATCATTCGTGCCCATACCCTATTTGACCTAGAAATTCCAATTTCAGCAACCTATTTGAAGGAAATACCACATTTTAAAAGCATATGAAATATTCCTATAAAGATGTGCATAGCCCTACATAGATAACAACCTTCCAAGATAGAAATATGGGATATGGCTATATAATTAAATAAGGCACAGTACATCCATAAGTTAGGGCAAAACGTAGCCACTGGGGAGGGGGAGTCATTGACTGTTTAATATGAAAACGAAGCTCATTAAATAAAGCCCAATGATCAATGAGCAAACAGAACCACGTACAGAGCATATTTAAAGATTAAATAATTTTGAATACATTATACGGATACATATAAAACATAAATAAAATAACCATTTTTAATTTCTTACTCTCTTGTTTTCAAATTTTGCATCATTTTTAAAATTCTCATTGGGGCTGGGGAGACAGCTCCATGGTACAAGTGCCTGCCTGGTAAGTGCAAGGTCGTGAGTTCAAATCCCAGTCCTGCGAATAAATAAACAAATAAATAAATTCCTCACTAAAAATAAAAATAGTCTGAACTATCCAAAATGTTAACAGTCCTTAAGCAGGTTGAATGAATTACAGTTGGTTTACATACATTCTGCTATCAGTACTTACTGGTTCAGAAAAGGGTTTAAAGGAAATTTCTTTAATATTGAAGTCTGAGAATAAGAAAAGGATAAAGCTAAGTTCCTTTGTACTTTCAAAATTATGCTACTATAATATCTATTTTAACGGGTCTTTTTGGGGTTTTTTGTCTTTTATTAGTAGAGCCCCTCGGGGGCCCCCAGGGACATTTTCAAGAGTGAGGTACCAAGAATAAAAAGCATACGCACAGGAGACACCAGCAACAACCGGGGGCAGCATGGACCAGCGCGGGGCGCAGCAGCGTGGGGCGTGTGAGCAAGAGCTGGCTGTGCCGTTTTTTTAAGAGTAGGAAAATTTACTGGAGAAAAGGAAATGGGAAATAAGAGAGACAGGAGGGGTCCCAAGTGGGTGTCTGCCTATGTCTTCATTGTATAATTCTCTTTCTTTTTTTTTTTGTATTTAGTGCAGGGTCTACAGGGTCTCACTACACTGACTGGGCTTGTAGTGATCCTCCTGCCTTCAACCTCCCAAGTGCTAGGATTACAGATGCGCCACCACACCCAGTCTCAAACGCCCGTCTCAGTACGCAGGGGAGCCGGCACAGAGATCAAACCTCTGACCCTTGTGTCTGCCTAGGCAGGTGCTCTAATCCGCTGAGCTATCTGGCCTGCCCTTTGTGTAACTCTTATACGAGTTGCTACCTCGTATTTACATTCCTACATGATGCTATAACCAAAGCGTGGATTTTTTTTACCTGCGCTAAGTCATGGTTATGTAACCCTAACCCACTGTGTGCCTAAGCTAGACAAACGGGGTGTCACATCCTCAGGTGTCCTCAGATGCCCCTGAGCTCTGCAGCAGCCTGAGTGGTTCCCCATAATTTTATTTTAAAATGAAGTTACGCCATCAATCGTAGGATGAAATGGACTCTTATTCACCGACACCCTCACACACACCCACTGCAGTGGCCTTTCCTTGGCCACACACCGGTAGGTACCAATCTGGTCTTCGTGAGAGGTGAAATAAGCAAGAAAGCGTACGAGGAAGCCCCAAGGCAGCCTCTCCAAGATTGGGAGCCCAGACACTGGAAAACAACAACTTGAAGAAGAAAAAGAAGAGAGAACCAGGTCTCCAGGAACCAGGAAGGGTCTGACGGGAAAAGTAAGACCTGCAGAGATGCTGAGGAGACAGAACAGAGCCTGGAGAAGGGAAGGCACAGTCTGCACTTTCTTCCTGGCTTCTGGCCCATGGGAAAAAGAGATTAAATCTGGGCACTCCGGAGGACTTCGTGCAGAAGTGGGACACCCCGGCGGGTGTTATGAGCTGTAGGGAGCCTGTGGGGTTCCACTCTCCCTTGAGTTCTCTGGTTGCAGCACCGGGGTGTGGCCCAGTCAAAGAGCCGGCCCCACCCCTGGAGAGTAACTGGCCAGATGCCATTCCAGGGAAGGGTTGACTGCTCGTAGGCCAGGACTGAGCAGAGCCACAGGGTGCCTTCACTTCAGGACTCCCCAAGGGCCGCTACAGTGTCTGTGTGACAGAGAGCCATGGTCAAGGAGCCGTGCTGGCCAGGAAGAGGCTCCTGGAGGGGTGTGGGGGAAGGACACAGCCCACCCCCACAGCCAGAGGCCAGCTCAGCTGAGTCACAGCACGGGCCCCTTGTCCTAATCCTACTGCCTGCCAGCGTTCCTGGTGCCCATGTCCAGTGTGAGCCTGGAGTCCACCTGCCCTCTTTATCCTCGGGCCTGAGCAGGGACGCTTCTTGGTTTGGACACGGCCCAACATTGTAGATCCTGGAAGAAAATCATGCATTCAAAGCTCACTGCAAGATTTACTTTTGGTTTTTTATTAGTGTGTGTTTAGTTTTTTCTTTTCTTATTTGCTCTTTTTCTCCTTTCTTCTTTGACCCTTTACTCAGATTTGGAATCTTTTCCTTTGTCTCCTCCTGTCTCTTATTCTTACTTCTTTTTTACTTTTCCTTTTTACCCTTTTGGGTTTTTTTTTCTCCCTTTAACGTTTTCTGCCTTATTTTTATTCTTCATATAATTCCTTTTCTTCTCCCTCTTTTTCTTTTATCTTCTATTTCACATCTTTTTTCTCTTATCTTTACCTAGTTCTATTTTTGGAAGGGTACCAAGGATCCAACTCAGGTCTTTACACTTGCCACGCAGGCCCTTTTGCCACTGAGCTGCCTCCCAGGCCCATCTTTATCTAATTCTATAAGCATCCTTCTACTCCCCAACAAGACAATAAGATTCTTCTGTATCACTTTTCTCTTCTCCTCATATTCCATTGTTTAAGATTTCAAATGTATCCTCTTGCATTCCCCCATTCCCAAATCCTGTGTCTTCAATAGCACAACTGTCTTAGTTCCTCTTCTCTCGTTGCTGGGAGAAATACCCGACACTCAAAATGAAGGAAGGAAAGGTTGATTTAGCTCACAGTTACTGGAGGTTTCAGTCCATACTCAGCTGGCTCCAAGGCAGAGAAGCACTTGGCAGAGAGCAGCAGTTCATCGTGGCAGACCAGCAACAAGATGGTGACAGGGGCAAGGGAACAACCAGGGGAGCAGAGAGCAACAGTGAGAGTCTGTTTCTGTCTCTCTTTATATTACATTTAGGCTCTCTGCCTCAGCCTATCCACCTTAGGCCACACCAATAATCCCAGCCATACTCAGACTGATAACCCCATCAGTACTAAAACACATAATCCTAGTGGATCAGGAGTCAAGTCTCAAACTCTAGAAGTCCCCACCCCATGACAGCATGAGGCTTCGGGGGGACAACTAGACATAAACCATAACAACAACCAAAAGACTTTATTAACCTTTTGATACTGAACTCTGTAAAATTATTGTTGAATTATGTTCTACTGCTAGCAGGGACAGAACTGTCACATCTAGACTATACTAGCAATAAGTCATGGCCTGAACTGTTGTAGCACTTAAACCATAATCATGGGCTTCTCCTCTGAGACGCAAGATGGCACACCATTGGTTCTTCCCAGCGTGTTAATATCCAACATTACTATAGCAGGTGTGCCTGATAGAGCGGTACCTCGGATCATGAATTCACTGATTTCCACAATTCTGACCGCCAACTCACCTGGAGGAGAGCCATGACAGATTTCCCCACACAGTCAACGCTGAACCTAACCACTGCGTTTGATTTGAAAGAGCTCGTCATTCTACTTGGCGTGGGACGAGACATTCGTGGAGCTGAGTCTGTGCCCCAAGGTACCGCTCTATGACCAGCTGTACAACCGGTGCTATTTCCCTGTAAACCAACATGGAGGATAACTTTATGATTTGATAACACAGCAGAACCTAGGTTCCCAAACTTAATTGGTTTTGCAATTCTGGAAAAGACAGCCATGTTCATATTTATGCAAGAAAGATGGCCCTGGCCATGTTTATCACCTAAGGCAGAGTACACAAACAAAAACAAAATTTTATCAAGTCTTCCTGTTTACAAACTAAGTAGTTTGCAAACAAAAGCATTTATGAGCCAGGGCACCACTCTGCCACATTCCCTAAAGACAGTTATTGAACAATTACACTGTGTCTTCCACTCCCAAATTAACCAAAGTGGTCAGATTTTGGGCTGAGACTAAAGACTATAGTTAACCATGCCTAAAATTAACCTCCGAAAAGCTGTTCAGGAGATCTCTACACCAGCAACACAGTCTATACTATAAGCACCTACAAACCTTAGCACACAACAAATAATAGAAACATAAGGAAAGCAAAAACAGCCCTCCCAAAACTCCCAGCTCCCCCGAAAGCAAATACCAAGAGTGTCAAGGGGACAGAATACAGCAGCACCTCCACGCACAAACTCAATTCTCGCCACAATTCTGATCTTAAGTTGAATTAGACAAGAACCAAACCAAACTCAACAGTTAGGCTCAGAGTTGACCTTGTGGGGGAATATGATTTGGTTCTCATCCAATCTAGTTTGGGACGAGAATCTTAGAAAGAATTTAGTTCAGGAATCAAGGCTGTACTGTAGAACAAACCAAATGCCTGCATGACCTGAATGGATAACAGAGGGCGCTACAAAACCATCTGAAGAGGTATTTAACAGAATCACAGAAGACACAATTCAACAGATAATGGAAGTGATAACTAAAATGATACAGGAGCTTTGAGAAGACCCTTATGAAAAGCTGGAGGAGCTAAGCAAAATGGTTCACAACATGCATGACCAGTTTGTTAAAAAGTTAGAGTCCATGAAAAGTGTTACAATAGAAATCCAGGAGATTAAAAATTATACTGAAAATACAGGCAGCAGAAGCAACCCATGTAGGGCGAGAATTTCACAAGTCAATGCTCCCTTCCAAAACCACCTAGCAACAAAGAACGTGGAAAATGGAGCTAGCGGTGCTGGGTGACACCAAGCAGACTTGTCTAAGAGCAGCCAGAAGTGAAAGGTCAGAAGACAATACAATGAGAAAAAATAAATAAATAAATAAACTTCTTCACAGAAATAATAGCAGAAAATTTTTTAAATATGTGGAAAGAAACATGCAGGTAAATAAATGCATGTAGTGCCGGCCCCACCCCATCCTCCAGGGCCCACTGAAATGGCAATTGGGACTGGGCATGGTGGCATGCACCTGTAGTGAGACCCTGAATACCCTGTAGACCCTTCCCTAAAATACAAAAAGGAAGAAAGAAAGACCCCACCACTACTACCCAAATAGCCACCAGCAAAAGAAAGCCTCTCTGTCCCCCATAGGGACAAAATCTTAAGAGCTTCTAAAAGCGAGGTGTGATAGTGCATGCCTGTAATGCCAACACTCAGCAGGCAGAGGCAGGAGGGTTACCGCAAGTTCAAAGCCAACCTGGGCTCTATAGGGGGACCTTGTCCCCAAACAAACAGAAAGTGATTAGAGAAAGACAGACCCATCCGAATCACAGCAGACTTCTCACTGCGACCATTAAGGGCAGGAGCACTCGGAGGAAGTGTGTCAAGCCCCAAAAGACGACAACTTCTAACCCAGACTTATGTGTCCTACATAATGGTCTTTCGAATTGACAGAGAAATAAGGTGTTTTATGACAAGGTGCACCTCAAGGATGGGTGTGGTGGTGCACACCTGCAATCCCAGCACTCGAGAGGCTGAGGCAGGAGGACCCTTTCGAGTTCAAGACCAGCCTGGGCTACAAAGTGAACACAAGGCCAGTCTGAGCTGCATAGCGAGACCCAGTCTCAAAAAGAGCTCCCCCTCAAAAAAAAGTAGTACACCTTAAGAAATCCAAGAACATCAAATTAGCATTACAAAACTCCTTAAAGATAGCTGAGAAAGAAACAATAAAGCCAAGAATGTCAGTTGAAAAGAATGAACATACCTGTCAGAATGAGCAACTAAGCCAATAGAAGGAAAAATAACAAAATCAGGAGGAGGGAAACACTTCGGTGGCAGCAGTGAGTCAGTACTGCTCCGTAATAAAGCTTGCTGTGAACGGCCCCAGTTTCCTCATCGCAGGACACAGCCTGGCAGAAAGGATCAAGGAGCAGAAGCCAAGGGCGCACAGTATGCAACACACACAGGAAGGGTCTCGTGCATCAAAAGAATAGAGCCCAGTATTACTGTATTCTTTGAGGTGCGGTGTGGCATCTGTGCCACGCAAGCTGAGTCTCCAGAAGGGGTGGGGCCGGAGCTTTGCAGGTAGCACTTTGTGCCCTGCTAAGCTGAGCTGGCACAAATTCACACGGGGTGTGAATTTGGGATTTGCAACGCAAGGCCAACATAATGCCTACCCTCAAGGAAATACTTCTCAAGCATGCAAGATGAGAAAGAATTTCAAACAGCCGCTGCAAAAAGAATGACTCAAAAGACGGCAGCGCACAGCATGGGCGACAGCGAGCTGATGGCCAAGCTGAGCAGCCCGAGGATGTTGGAGACTCCTCGGTGGCCGCGCCTCCTCCTGGGCTCACTCCCCAGAGGCTGGGACAAGGGGTGGGAAACCTCTATCTGACTAGACCCAAAGACCAAAAAGGTACAAATGTAAAGCGTGAACTAAAGCTCCTTCACGCAAACAGTAGTCCAAATAGAGTTGGCTGTACCAATGTCAGAGTAGATTTTAAGTCAAAGTAAGGTTGAAGAACACAAAGGAACATGATGTCAGTCATTCACAAAACAGTAGCGAGGGCCGGGGAGACTGCTTAGGAGTCTAAGTGCCTGCCTGGCAAGCACAAGGACCTGGACTCAATGCCTAATGCCACATGCCGCGCCAGCCCCACCCTGGGCCCACTGAGCTGGCTACCGAAACCAGGAGTGTTGGTGCATGCCTGTAACCCCAGGGTGGGGAGGCTGAAATGGGAGGATGGTCATGAGTCCCAGCTGCATAGCGAGACCCTGTACCAAACACATAAATTTTTTAAAAAGACTAACACTGAAACAGTCAAGTGCAGGAAATAGTCCAGTCACCCTAGTTCCTGTCATGGTTTGTATCTAGTTCTCCCCCTAAAGCCTCATGTAAATCATGGGGCTGTCAAGAGCGCTGCTCGAGGGGCGGGGCTTGAGGGGCGTGGCCAGGAGAGGCGCCCAACAGTACGTGCTGTCAGAGGTTGGCCCCCACCCCACAGGCGGTGGTCTCTCGGAGGTATGGAGCGGATCATCCTGGACACCACATCGCCCCAGCCCCTCCTCCAGACCCTATAAAGCGGGGGCAGCGTCTTGAAACCTCCAGGAACTGTGAGCTAAATAAACCTTTCCTCTCCTAAGCTTGTGTGGCGGGTATTTGTCCCAGCAACGAGAGAAAAGTGACTAAGACAAATCCCATCTTAGTGGTCATCTCTTCCATTCATTTTCAAACTCTCTTCTGGGGATATCGCCCACATCTTGCCTGCTGTGCAGACACACTCTGTACCTATAATCACCTGAAGAGGAGAAGAAACAGGGCCTCTACCAAAGATTCCATTGCACGGTCTCTGAGGTGCATAGCAAAGACAGCGACAAGTCTGGCAGCTCTTGGGAGAGTCTCTGCTCATCCAGAGGCACGAGGAGCTCCAAGAGCCCTGGAATCTCCCCCCGCCCGCCCGAGCCAAGGGTGCACGGGCCCTTCTCCTACCGCTGCACTCAAGGCGTCAAACAAGCCAGCAGCGTCAGGGCCAAGGCACCTCGGGGCCCTGTAGCCTACACTGCTCACCGCGTGTCCAGCCCAGGAAGTCTGAGCCTCATCAAGGGAAGTGGTGGCTGCGAAGTCCTGCGGGGCACTGAGGGACCGAGTTCCAGATCAGGAGCCGCCGCGAGGCCTCCCTGTCCCAGCCTGACCCCCCTGCATGTCCTCAGCTCGCAGTGCTGCGTGTGGCTCAAGGTCATGATTCGCGGCACTTCTCCTTGGAGTCGCTTCTGCAGCGAGACCCCGTCTGTGCGGCTTATTGGGAAGGGGCAGTGCTGAGAGGTGGGACAGCGAGGAGGCGGCAAGCGGGGCTTGGTCTGCCGCGAAGTCGGCCCCAGAGCGGACTGCACGAGCCTCTGGACGGGAAGGCACTGCTGGCTACCCTGCTGCACACGGGGGACGAAGCCCAGGAGCTTTCCCGCTCATTGCGTGAGGGCACGCAGCGCAGCCTGGGGGGCCTTAGGGCAAAGCAGCTCCCCCACCCTTGTCAGTTCTGATCAGCGCCACCCCGTCCCGAGGTGGGGGTACAGAGCACACCATCCAGAGTGGAGCCCATGCTCACCCTTGCTTTCTGCCATAGGAGCCCCCTGGGGACTCTGGAGGTGCCTGAGGTGCGCCAGCCTTGGTCCTAACCGCTGGCACACCTTGTCTCAGATGCCTGGGGGCTCCGCTCTGTGTCAGGATTCTGGGGAAAGCAAGGTGGGGGAGGGGTGCCTTCTGGGTGGCAGCATCGGGAACTTGGCCCCGCAGCACATTCTATTCTGTGGTCAGGCAACTGACCCGGGGAGCCCACAGGCATTCAGACCCCACTGTCTGTCTGTCTTTGCTGACCAAGGAGTGAGCAGTCAGGGGTAGGTACCTGTTTCTATCCTTCCATTTTGGGCTAGTGGACACAGTTCTTCATTCTATTTCTTTCAAATCTTGCAATAAAACTGATGCTCCTAAAAAAAAATGTCACTATTCTCCGGCTAGCAAGCCATGGAGAGAAGAACTGGAAGCAGTGGAAGTCACTGCGCTGCACTCTCGGCGTCCCTTCTCTGCCTGCGCAGCTAATAGATCTGGGGGAAAGTGCCCCACTCAAGGCTTCTTGATGGGGATGGAGGACAGCAGAGATGACAGCCAAAGTGCCACCTTTCCAGTCAGTGGCAGGTTTCTCTTGTGCCTGGCTGGGAGTCCCAACGTGCCAGCCTGCGGCTCTACCAGAGGACTTGAAGTACTGCAGAGCAGCGCTAGAGGGAGCTGGAGATCACAAATGGTTCCAAAATTGGTGGAGGTCTCTGATTGGCCAACAGGTGCCCAGAGCGGCCACATCCACGGAAAAGTGGCAGTGGCGGGAGGCCCTGGGAACTTGGAGCCAGGTTGACCAGCAAAGGCCTTCACCGGGGTGAAGTCAATTCTTGCTGGTTTGTCAAATGCCCAAATTATAGCAAAAAACAAGAAGACATAGAAAGAAACAAGAAAACGTGACTACAAAAACAAACCAGAGAAAGAGAGATCTACGAAGGAGCTGACAAAGAGCTCAAAAGAACCACTGTGAAGAAAACTGAGTAAGATAAAGGAATACACAGACAGCTAAACAAGATCGGTAAAATGAAGAAGGAAGAACACGAGGACGTCACTAAAGCTAGGCACAATCAGAGCAGAGCAAACTTCCGAGGTGGCATCATATGACAACTCAATTTAAAAATTCACTATGGTGGCTCAATAGCAGTGATGAGGAAGAGTCAGTGAGCTCCAGCATGGCTTATCTGGAACTTGTGAGTCATAGGAAGAAAAAAATTAAATCCCATCAAGAAAATCAACGTACACATTGTGCAAAGCCTTAGAAAGAGAAAATAAGGAGAAATCCGCAAAGAACTTGTATGAAAAGTGATGATCAAGAACTTCGCAAATCTAGAGAAGAAATGGATATCTAAATTCAAAAATCTCCACAGACTCCCACTAGGACAAGCCCTGAAAGCCTGCACTGGGGCTCATCATGAGTCTCTCAAGATCAACGAGAGAGAGACTCTGGAGATAACAAGAAGAAAGTGTCTTTTCATATACAAGGAGGCTCCCACTAACTTCCTGGCAAGTTTCTCAGCTGAAACTTCACAGGCCAGAAAGAAACAGGATGATAAATTGAAAGTGCTCAGAGAAACAAATGCCAGTCATTAGTATTGTGTCCCATAAAACTGGCCTTTCATGAACAAGAGATTGAATTTCCTAATACGCACAGCCTCAGGAGTTTATAAACACTGGACCTGCAAAAAATGCTAATGGGGGCCCCCTGAGTCCAAGGATGCCAGACATCAACACGAGAACATATGAGGACAAAAAGCTCTCCTGTAAAGAGAAATACATAGACAAGCACGGGACCCTGCAATGCTGTGCTAGCGATGTATAAATTTTAGTCTAGAGTAAAATTGAAGGATAAAATCTTAAAATAACTGCTAAATCATGCAAATGGATAC
>PVKN010035826.1:0-11555 GCA_004027915.1 Capromys pilorides | reverse complement strand
AGGGAAGGGAAGGGAAGGGAAGGGAAGGGAAGGGAAGGGAAGGGAAGGGAAGGGAAGGGAAGGGAAGGGACAGGACGGGACGGGAAGGGAAGGGAAGGGAAGGGAAAGGAAGGGAACAGACAGCAGGCAGGAAGCTCAACTATGGCTTTTACATTTCTGAAGTGAAGCCCCCACCCACCAGGCTCCTGCTGCTGGGACAGTTGGTCAACTCATAAAACACATCACTTAAGATTGAGTTCAGTGAGAAGAAGGATTTGTACTAATAGTGTTTAGACAAGATATTATGTCTGCTTCTTGTACGCTGAATAACTACTATGAAGACAACAATATGCAAAATAGTAATTATTGTAACTGTCCTACTAACCTGTTTTGAAACTATCTCATTGTTATATCTTTCTCAATAAAATTAATAATAAATAAATAAATAAATAAATAAATAAATAACCAACTTAGCTTTCCTGCCCTGGTCATGGTGATGTGCTGCTCATCACCAAACTGGCCGAGAGATCATAGCCAAAGGGCTGCCCTGTCCTTCTCCTCCCCTGCTCTGTCCTGGCAGTCATGGTCCTGAAGGTGGCAGCAGCAGTACCAGCATCATGTGAGGACTGTCCCCAGGGTCCCAGCGGCCCTCGCACCAGGCAGTGTGGGCCAGCATGTGTGTGTGTGCACGTGGGTGCTTCTGTGTGTGTTAGACTTACCATCACATGGAGCTGGTAACAGGTGGTGACAGGGAAGAAGAGGGTGCGGAGAACGAGGCGCCACAGGAAGGCACCAGGGGAGCAGACAACATGCTTAGATTCACTTCACCAGTGAGCACAGGAAAACAGGGACACTGGGTGATGGATGGGAAGGGTGGACAAGACGTCCTGCCCCATGGTCCCAACTGAGAAGGAGCTCACTCCCTGCTTGTTCTCCTTGGTAAGACACTCCAGCTCTGTCTATAATGGCGACATGTCCTCATCATGCCTGGGACCACTCTCTGGTGGTTAAGCAAGCCCAGCTCTATGAAGCAGGGGCACCATTCTAGTACGTATCTCCACATGTCCCCAGCTTCTCAGAAACTCAGCCTTTCTTTTGGAAGGAAGTTAGTTAGAAAAACTGAAGAGAAAAATCTCAAACCAATCCACACCATGCACTACACACGGGGCCCTACCGAATTACTAAAAAATCCATGAGGGTTAATTCAACTTACGTGAGCAATTTTGTGGGAACCATTCCCCACCATGGCAGGCATCGGCAAATCCACAAGGGCTGAAGCCAAAGGGTATGAGTTATGAGCCAAAGCCATTGAACTCTGTGTGGAAGGAGTCTTCTCACCTAGAGGACTGCACCCAGTAATAAATAAGTGAAGAGAAGGAAGCGCGTAGAACTTGGGTACAAACCATTGAGCCCGATAGGGCCCCTGTGCTAGACACTCATCCACAAAGAGGAGTAAGACTCAGGCTTCTGCTCTGAAGGAAACATGGGACCTATGTGTCAGAGAAAGTGAAATAGACACGTTGTCTGACACATACAGTGAGCACACCACAGCCCAGAGACAGAGAGGCAGCCGAGGGTGTCTTCATCCACTGTGTGCTATCAGGCAGCTCTGAAGGGCTCCGCCAGGTTCTGAGCATAAGGGCATGAGCTGGGCACTCTGTCACTCGCTGGTGACTCCAGCTAGTCACAAGGCTGAGGTAGGAGGGTGGCAAGATTGAGCCTAGCCTGGGCCATTTGGCAAGGTTCTGTCTCAAATATTTTTTTAAAAAAAGAATAAAAGAAGTAAGCAAGACAATTTGCTCCTGTGCTTGGGATGTTCCTTAGGATGAGGAGGACAGGCAGCGATGGAGAAGCTGGGTGGAGCAGCGCACTATGTTTCTGGAGCACAGAGTCAAGGATTGGGGTGGCAGGGGACAAAAGGCAAGAGAGGCCAAGCTCGGGGAACACGCATACTCACCGGACGCCACCCCAAGGCTGTGTAGAGAACACAGGCAAGTGCAGTGACGGGTTACAGAGAGGCCACCTGCACAGGCAGGGGCTACACAGGCTGCACACCCAGCACTGGTGGTCAGTGGCCACCGAGCAGAGGATCCTGAAGCTCAAGGGCTTCTTGCTCTGCTTTGCTGTTCCCTTGTCATTGTACCCGCATGGCTATGGCAGCCAGAAGCCCTGTCCCAGCACTGAGGCTGGAGACTGGCGACCAGCGCATCGGATGTCACAGGTCACGTGGAGCAGGCTCATTACAGATCCGTATTTTATAAGAACAAGATGTGTTTGTCCTTATGCTGGGACAAGTGAAGGCGGCCGGTGCTTTCTGAGGCACAGGAGCGGCAGCTCGTTTTCCCGGCCACACCCCTGTTCTAGACTTCACTGGCTCCTAGGGCACTTCGTCTGTGTCTCATGGCCAGAAAGCATTCAAAAAGCCAGAGGACAGTGTCACTGCAGTCGATGCAGGTGTCCCAAGTGGCTTTTCACCTAGCCACGAGTCTTCTGCTTCAGGCCAAATATATTCTAAATAGAGTTTCACTGTACATCAAGTATGTAAAAAACATGAAAGGGGACCAGAAGGCATAGGTGAGAGCCTGCCTACAGGCCACGAGGAAGCCCTACCGCCAGGCGGGGTCCAGCTCACCCAGCATTACCGTCCCTGCAAAGAAATTCATGAACAGTTTTATCCCCGGAAAATTATACATTCTCTTGCATTTTCAGAAAAACAATGAAAACTTCTCAACTGTTTCAGAAATGGCATCCATGCATTATTTCCAGGACAGCCGGCTGCTACTGCCTGACATTTCTGGAGTATTTTCCTGGCAATAAAATCTCACAGCTGCATGTGAGGCCTGATGACTTCTCAGCTGCTATGAGGCCTCTCGGTTCACGCTCCATGCACACCAACTTCCAGGGTATGAATTTGTCTTTTTTTTTTTCTTTAATCTTTGAAGTTTGCATGGCTATAAAATGTCATCTAACATGGCTGTGACTCATGAAAATTGAAGTTTTTAACCTTTGGTATAAAAATAAAGGTTGTCACCCACAACGACAAATGAGACTTGGGCCGCCACGCTGCAAGTGGTGCTTCTCCACCCGGAGGATGGCCGTGAGGTGTGGCCGGTGTCACACAGGGAGGGAGAGCTGGCTTCGGAGCTTCTCCCGGTGAGTTAGAGAAGGGCAGGGAAAAGCCCCTTGTGGGACACTGTCATTAACATTGTTTTCCATGGAAAAAAACCTCATATGCTCATTTCTTTGTAAGCTATCTTATTGTTCATGATATGGTTAGTTTTATTTTGATTATTTAAATGTACTTTTCTAATATTTTTGGTTTTTTTCTTTTTAATACACTGGGGATTGAACCCAGATCTTTGCACTGAGCTGTATCCTCAGGTATTTTTATTTTTTACTTTGAGATATGGTCTTGTTAAGTTGCCCAGGTGGAACTCAAATGTGCAATTCTCCTGCCTCAGCCTTCCAAAGTGCTGGAATTTACGGATGTTTATAATGGTGCTCAGTTGTAGTTTGTATGTGAAATATTCATCTTGTTTATACTTTTAAAAAATGGAAGAAAAAAATGGGCCTGTGAGATAGCTCAGTAGAATAAGCACCTGCCTGGCAAGTGCAAGATCCTGAGTTCAATCCCTGGTACAAAAGAAAAAAAAGGAAGACTTACTTTCAGAAAACTCATATTCATATTTGGGAACACTAAAAAGAGATGAAATTTAAAAGGAGGTTAAGAATAGAACCAATCACAAAGTCGCAAATTGATTAGCAGGCACTACTGACTGACTCAGCCAAACTGGCTATAGAGGTAGGAACAAGAGGAAGTGCTAAGCAGCATCCTGGGTTTGGGTTCAGGCAGGAGGGCAGGGTGAGGACCCATGGGGTACATGGTCTGTGAAGGAAAAACCAGGAGCATGATGTTTAGAATGCTTGTGCCTATGGGTTTTCTGGCTGGAGATGTCTAAAACAGAGCTGGGGACCAAGTTTGAGCTCAGAAGGAAAGTGGCACAGTTAAGGCTGTGACGTGAACAACAGTGTTGCATCCTGCAGTGCCCAGGGCATCCAGCCCTCCCTTCTACTCCACAAAAGCATTTAACACATGAATGCTGTGTGTCTACACCCTCAGTGTCCTGCCATCCTGGAATGGGTGCATCTGGCATTTTCTTGTCTCATAGACACAATGCCCGACAGCCACAGTTTGAGGAAGAACAGGTTTATTCTGGGTCACCTTTCAGCCTACAGTCAGCTGGTCCCAAGGCAGGATTGCAGGCACAGGGGCCTGGTGGAGTAAAGCTGCTCATGGCATGGCAGACAGGAAACAGAGAGAAAAAGCAGGAGCTGGGAAGGGAGATGCACCCCCTCAGGTCTCAACCAAAGTGACCCCTCATCTGAGCAGACCCTGCCTCCTCACAGTAAGTCAGTTGTAGACCACATAATCTGACCACTGTCAACCAGCCCTGCCTAGGAGCAGATGGAGGTTAGGAGGGACACCCAACAATAAACCATGACAACCACAATACATCACACAATGCACCATTGTGGGGGGTGGGGGGGCAGCCTGGGTCCAGTCTTGCCAAGCCCATCTGAGCACTCAGGACATCAGTCTCCTGGGACCTGGTAGGACAAGCACAGACTCCTGGCAGTCTTTTGAGCCAGGCTGAGAGAGGACAACTTCTCCCTCAGACTCTGTGGTCCAAGCACGCCAGGTGCCACAGTCTTCTCACTGCATGAACAGGGAGGTGTTTCCCTCTTTCTTACCTGCTGTCCAGATTTCTAGAACTTTGCTAACTATTGCATTGGGTCTTTACTTCCAAAGTCAATATTGACTTTCATGTAAAGTAGAAGTCAGCCCTAAAGGGTAAAGTCTGGAAAACTGTATGTGAGAAAAGAAGGAAGTACATTAGGTAATGTCGCTCACAAGTTTGAAATCAAAGAGCTTTCAGAGAGAAGGTAACTTACTTTGCCTTTAGTTGTATTTTTGGTCTTAGGCTCTAACACTTCTAAAATTTTAACAGACTAATACATTAAAATGACCTAAAGGGCAACTCTCCAGTGTGTTTCAGTTTTATAAGTTTTGTGAAAGTTTAGCTAGTATACAATATAAATTTTATTTATTTATAATGTAAATTTTAGAGCTCAATATCTTCTGATAATTCTTCTCTTATGGACACCACTACATTTGCTGCCCATGCAAAAGGAACACAGGACTCAATGCCTGTAGCCTGTTGCCCCTTTAGTCAAAAAGCGTGCTTAAATTCTAAAAACAGTTCAATCTAAACAAGTAGGCAACAGCTCCTCTTGGGCAGTGGCATGGGTTTTAGCCAAGCTGGCTGCTTCTTTCTGTTTGTGTAATTTTTGTGTAATTACTCAAGGAAGAAGAGCTTGGTTGGAGACATGTGCAGACTGAGCATCCTTCAGTGGTCAGCAGAGCCTCATGTACCTAAGATCCTGGGCTGCATCCTCAGCAGCGATTGAAAGAGTAAATATGATATCACTGTTAAACAAAGACCCTTCGTGTGTGCCCTACCTTACTTCTACTGTCCACCAATCTCATCCACATCAATGGACAAGGAGCAAACAATTCAATAAAGTAAAAATAAATGAATAAATAAAGTTGGTCAGTTACCAGGTGTCTTTAGTTAAAGCCAAGGAAAATATCCAACTACTTCACTCATTCTGCACACACTAGGGTCCCCTGTCTGGTCAGCGCTGTGGGAAGTTCAGGGGAGACAGCAGGAGTTGGGGTCAGCTTCTTCACACTGCAGGAACTCAACTGTGGAGTGCCCACCCCTGGGCAGGCTCCCTCTCCCAGGCTGCTTTGGTTCAAAAGGGAACTTCCCCCAGCTACACCCTGACAGATGCTCCTGCAACGTCCTTCTCGATGACAGGTGCAGCAAAAGATGGAGGGGCTGTGTTGGATCCCTTTCCAGGCCTCTAAGAAACAAAAGGTGGTAGCTCTCAGAGATCCTGGCTGAGTACAGAACCCATGATATCTTAGTGCCTGGAATCCCTCACCTCCAAGATTCTCCCACACTCTGTCTTCATGGGTTCATCTGATGTCTGCAGCACACACACGTATTCTCCTTTCTTCAGTTTCCTTGAGTACAATAAGGCAATTCACTCAACACATTCAATACAGTACAACATAGTGGTCTCCAAGGAAGTATTCTTATCCCCACTTTATTGATGAGCAGTGTCTACACTCATTCAGTGTCCCAAGTGGAGTTCAAGCCCAAGTCTGAATGATTCCACTAGATTAACGTGATCTGAAGCTTTCCACATGCTTTGCTGTCTGCTAAAGGCATCTCAGTCAACGAACTAGAGACTTCGTGATTTCTAGAAGTCACTACTGTGCCTTCCTAGGTTTAAGATTCAAAATAATTCCTCATGGGGAGCAGGTGCCGAGCATCCATATTCTCATTCCCAACATGAAGCCTGAGGAAGTGGAACTTTCATGCTTGCCAGGTTGGCTTCCTTTCAAGGACTCGAATTCTAATGGCTCTTGCAGAACACGTTTGTATCCTGTGAGTTGGATTCATCTCCTCCCAAGGAAAAAGAAAATTTTGCTGGCTAGCTTTCTATGCACAACCTATCACCACTACACCATCCTTATTGTTTTACTTCATGGATTGTTTCCAAGGAGAAATGGACAAATACTGTTCTCTTCCTCTCTAGCCATGAACTCCAGTTACTCTAAGACTTCTCAGTGGCTTAGCCTGAGAACTGAACTATTTGCCTTCCTTTTAGAGAGAGAACCTGTCCCCATGCCTGATGCTCTGAGGCTTGTCTTGGGGTTCAGGACCTCTCAGTCTTGTCACCCCATCTATAAAATGGCTTCCTAGAATCTGCACTTGGGCCACTCTTGATTCATTGTATGCCTATCTTAGGTTAAACCGTTTTCTTTTGCAGTTGAAGCAAAAAAAAAAAAAAATCCTTCCCTATAAATCGATCAGTTTTGATTATTATAAATTTATTGATTCTGTAACAATGTAACACCATCAGGAATTCATAAAAGTTATCCAGATGTCTGGCTCTGTAGCAAATCATTTTCCTTCCTTTTCCTGTATTCCTTGGTGATCTGTTTATGCACAGGTGTATGTTTTATCTAGTTTAGCTCATAGCAGGGGTTAATTCTTATTTATCTGCCTCTCATCTAATTTGTCAGGAGATACTTTTAAGATTTCTTTTTATTAGTACATGTTTGCCAGAAACGCTTTTCTGTACTGCTAATTTCTTTAATGACCCTCTAATATCATGTAATGATCTAACCAGGTTAATGCTAAACTTTGAAAGTTTCCAGCTACTTCTTCAAATAACACAGGTGGTCACCATCTTGAGGGGTGGGTGTATGCCCAACCCTCTGCCCTTACTGTTAATGATGCTGGGCATTGGATATCATGAACAGTGAGGAACTCACAGCCAAGAACTGAGTCAGGATGTTATTGGTGTCTCTTTTGCCCCCGCAGGGATCAGCACCCGTCTCTTTCTCAGTAGTCGTCTAGGCAGAAGGCTTTGACAGTTTTTCTCACTATTAAGTTAGAATCTGAAAGAAACTTCAAGAGCAACCAGGAGCCATGCAGCAGTACTTTTGGTACTAGAGAAGAGGGATCAGGAGGGCACACATGGTGCACAAGGAAATAAGTAGTCTTTCAGCACATGGCCCTGCACCACTGTCACCATTAGACCTCAAAGACCTCACAGGAGAATCTAGAGTGCTATTTCTCTCCTCTGACCACAGCTGGCAAAGTTCTTTCTGGGCCTATTGGTAAACATCAACTTCTTCCAAACTGGATGGGTCTCCGGGTTTCTAGGAGAACCATGTGCCTCTTTGGACCGTGGTTTGAACCCAGCATTTGTAAATCTGCTGTCATCTCTTCTTAATGCGCGCACATACACACACACACACACACACACACACACACACACACACTTCACACTTTTCAACACACATCAGGTTTTTTAAAAAATAAAACCCAAATATATATTCTTATCAAAATCAAATGTGAATGAAAAAGAACTTAGGAGAACTCAGGGTGGCCCACATGATTCTGGTGGCCTGCAATCTATGGGCACATAGTACGCAGGAACAGAGTTTTGCTACTGCCTAGCCCAACCACTTAAGAACTGAGGAGGACTCTGGGTGACCCATGGCACTCTGGCAAACTGCATCCTTTGGCCCCTAGCATGCAGGTGTGGACCTTGTACTGGCACTGATCCAAACTTTTAGGAACTTAGAAGGATTCTGGGTGGCCCATGAGATCCTGGTGAGTCTGGCCCACACCTGACACCTACACTGAGGCTTTGCTGAGTATCAGCCAGTCACTCCCTCTCATAGGAAAAGCCTTTGTGAGTCCTACTCTGCTCCCCAGCATAGCAGAAACCTTACTGACCCATGCCCCACCACTCTCCCACTGTGAAGTCTGGGTGATTATTGGGAGCTTCAAAAATACCAAAACACATGAGCAAAAGGCAGTCTCAATCTTCCAGGCCACACAGGACAAATAGAAGAGACAAAGGCACACAAAAATTTGGAAATCATACACCTGAGATTTCTGAAATGATAGGAACTTAAGTAAAGAAACAAGTCCTTCAGGCTACAGAAGAAATAAGACCAGAAATAATCCCTCAGGTAAAAAAAAAATAACAACAATTATGAAATAATTGCTCAGCACAGGTAAAGAAGACATAGGTAAAAAATAGAGGAGAATAGAAAAGTGATGGAAACACTGAATGAACAATACAGGAAAGAATTAGAATGCATGAAACATATTCAAACAGATATCCTGGAAATTAAGAATTCCACTTAAAATTGGAAAAACTGCTTGAATGAAACTGAAGATAGACTTTCACACCTTGAAGACAGTGGTGCAGCTAATGATCGTGAAGGGAATGATCTGCTTAAACTAATAGGGAACCAGGAATTAACAATTTATCAGCTACAAGATGACACAAAGAAAAATAATACAAGAATACTAGGTGTCAATGAAACAGCAGGGGACAACACAAATGACATAAAAAGATTATTTGCAGAAGTTCTAGCAGAAAAATTTCCAAACATGAGAAAAGAATCTGACATACAGATTAGTGAGGTATATAGGACTCCAAACAACCATAATCAAAATAAATCTACATCTAGACACATAATAATCAAGATCTCAGAAACTGAGCTAAAGGATAGAATATTAAAAGCTCTTAGAAGGAACAGATCACCTACAATGGAATGTCCATCAGAATCATAGCAGATTTCTCAGTCCAAACCATCAAATCAAGAAGAGCCTGGAGTGAAGTATTCTAGGTCCTGAGACAAAATAACTTCCAACCCAGATTGATATACCATGCAAAACTCTGTATAAAATTCAATGATGAGATAAGATCCTTCCATGACAACAAGCAGCAGGAGAAATTCATGATCACCAAACCACCCTACAAAGAGTACAGATAGATATTCTAGAAGGAAAAAGAAAGAACCATAGCTTCAAGAAGAACAAAAAACAACCACTAGATAGAGCAAGCAATTAAAAAGAGGGAAAAGATATGGAACCTGTAGCAAGAAAATAATATGACAAAGATAAGCCAGTATATATCAGTTACAACCATCAGTGTAAACTGCCTCAATTCACCAATGAAAAGAAAAAGACTAGTAGAGTTGATTAAAAATAAAATTCAACAATATGCTGCATATAAGAAACACATTTATCTCAAAAGGAAATTCACAGACTGAAAGCCAAAGAATGCAAAATAATTCTAATGCCACAGAAAACCAGAAAAAGCAGGGGTAGCTATTCTGGTTGTTGACAATGTCAACTTCAAACCAAAATTCAGTCAAAGAGATAGAAGAAGGTCACTACATATTTGTTAAGGTAAAACTGCAAAAGGATGAGATAAGTATAAATATATATGCAACCAATGTAGGAGCACCCTCCTACATAAGACAAATTTTAATAGACATTAAAAATAAAATGAAGATCCAGCCAGATAGCTCAGCAGATCAAAGCATCTTCTTAGTCAGCCACAAGGATTTAATCTTTGTTTGATCCTCAGCATGCTGTGCTTGCTTCACCCCTGGGGTGTGCCAAGACAGTGACTAAGCTGGGCATGGTGGCATATACCTATAATCTTAGCACTTGGGAGCCTGAAAAGAGGGGGATCACTATGAATCTAATCTGTGTAGTGAGACTCTCTAGCTCCTGTACTAAATTTAAAAAGAAGAAAAGAAAAATCAAATGAACAAAAATACAATTATGAAGGTGTCTTTGACTCACCACTGTCACAAACAGATAGGTCAACTAGGCAAAGAAATGGACTTGGTAGACATTTACAGAGTGTTTCACCCAGAAACAACAGAATATGCATTATTCTCAGCAGCATATGGGACATTCTCCAAAATAGACCATATACTAGCACACAGCGCATGCTTAAGTAAATGCAAAGAAACTGAAATTATCCCATGAATGCTATCTAACTACAGTGCAATGAAACTGGAAATTATTGGCAAAAGAAACCACGAAAAAACCATAAACACATGGAAATTAAGTAATAACCTTCTAAACAACCAGTGGGTCATAGATGAAATTAAATAAGAAATTAAAAGTCATTTACAATCAAAGGTACAGGCAGATGCAACTTACTCATACCTATGGGATACAATGAAAGCTGTTTTAGGAGGAAAATTCATAGTAATAAATTTGCACATTAGGAAAACAGGACAACTCAGAAGATCATCAGTACCTACTTGCAAAATCTTTCCTCTGGCATAGTGGAAAACACAGAGGAAATGGACAATTTCTTAGATACATATGAATGCCAAAGCTGAGTCAAGAAGGCGTGCAAACTGAATAACCCAATAATGGAAAAAATTGAAAAATGTAACAAGAACCAAACAAACCTACCAATAAAGAAAATTTCAGGTCTGATAGATTCATAGCTCAATTCTACAAGAAATTTAGGAAATTTTAATGCCAACTTTTCTCAAATACTTCAATGAAATTGAAAAGGAAGTAATTTTCCTAAAGTCATTCCTGGAGATAAGTATTACTCTGATTCCAAAACCAGAGAAATATCCAACCAAAAAAAGAGAAACACAGGCCAATTTCTCTAATGAGTATAGATCCAAAAATCCTTAATAAAATACAAATAAACAGAATGTAGCAAATCATCAAAAAGATTATACATTATGACCAAATGGGATTCATCCCAGGAATTCAGAGATGGTTCAACATACATAAATCCATAATACACCACATCAATAGAGCCAAGAACAAAAATCACACTATCATCTCAATAGATGCAGAAAAAGTTTTAACAAAATGCAACACCCATACATGACAACAGCAACAACAACAACAACAAAAGCTAGAGAAATCACAAGATGGGAACTGGGCATGGTGTTGCACATCTATAATATCAGCACTTGGGAGGCTAAGGCAGGAGGATTGCTGTAAGTTTGAGACCAGCCTGGGCTACAAATGTGAGTTTAAGGCCAGCCTGAACTGCATAGCAAGACTCTGTCTCCAAAAGACCAAAAAAAAAAAAAAGTCACAAGATGGTCTACAGATGATTTATATCTCAATATTATAAAAGCT
>PVKN010035825.1:0-11555 GCA_004027915.1 Capromys pilorides | reverse complement strand
TGCATATGTTCTAAGGAGTTATTAATTTTTAAATATCACTATTTAAATCTACTAGCTGGTTGGATAAATTATTCAATAGTCTATTTGACATAGTTTAAACTTATCACATATATATCTTAATGTAATAAAGTATCACATATACATCTTAATGTAACCTATCAAATATTATTTACATATTCTTCTATTAAACAACTATTAAGATTCTACTATGAAATACAAAAAAATAAAAACAAACACATAACATTTCACTGACCAAGAATGAAGACAACAGTATCAAGAGTAGGCAAGATTGATTTTTGAACATCTCTATTCATACTTGAGTACTGTGCTTATTTACCTTCCCCACAACAGCATCTCTGAACCATACCTGTCCAGTTGGGGAGAGCAGATCCTGAGGTCCCACTGCACAGGCGGCAAAGCGCCATGTCCTGATCTCTGCCATAATTATTAGCTGGAAGTAGAACTGTACCCAGGACCATCCTTTGGCTAGAAGCACAAAAGTCCAACTGTTCTATGTAAAGAGGAAGTCTTAGAATTCCACTCTGACAAGCAATACCACATGCATGTGGCATTTACTCATGTACACAGTCACCACAGGGAACCAATAAAAGGATATGCAAGCATTCACAGCTCCCAAAGTGGGTGGAGAGTAACCTGAAGAAAAATATCTGGTAGTCAGTAAAAACTGAATATGAATGATGTTACTTCAGAAACTTCAGGAATATTTTAAAAGCATGCAAGTAAAATTATGACGTACAGACTACATCAAACACATATGAGTAACAGCTTAATAATTAAATAAACTTAGGATCACCACCCAGGAAGGTTTTCATTTCTAAGGAGATGAGGTGAGACCTCAGGGAAATGTCTCCTTGGAGAAATCTGTTTGCAATCAAATACCACTTCTAAAAAAAGAGGACACGCCTAATGAGACTCATCTTTTACATCACTCAAATGAGTCCAAGAAACCACAATTCCAAAGGCAAAGAAATAGTTATGATCTGATTCAGATGCACAGCCATAAGCCAAAGTGTGTACACTTTGGTTCTGTAGCTTAACATAGGTTAAAAGACTGCCACAATGGTACAAAACGCTTGAGTCTTAAAACTTTAAAAAGCAAAAGTCTAGTTTTTGTTCCTGGATAGGAACAAAAATAAAACTTAACTTGAAAACATCGTAATCTTGTAAGAATTACACTAGTAAAATCTAATGGATGACTTTGGTGGTATGTCTTACAAAATATAATATAAAAAAGTGTTTATAACATTATCTGTCAACACTCATTGGTTAATAAATATTTTTTAAGTGCCTACTACATACCAGATACTGTTCTTGGTCCATACAAGTAATAGGTAAAATTACATGATGGCAAGACTGAAATAGCTAATAAGTTAAAAGTTAAAATATAAATTATAACAATGTTATTAGACAAAGAATGCTCTGATGTTTATTAATATTTTTTTAAAAGCTATGTTCAATGATATCAGTCTTTATAAAGCCAGTACTATAAACACCGTGGAGAAAGCAAGAATTAAATGACTAACGCTTACCTCAAATAATGACTCACAATTTCAAATACCAACCTGAATTTTCCCTTCTTTGGATTATAAAAAGAAATTATAGGGGCCACAGAGATAGCTCAGTGGTCTAAGTGCCTGCCTAGACAAGCACAAAGACCTACGCTGGATCCCTGTACTGCACACTGCTGAGCTGGCCCCCAAGACCAGGCATAGTGGCACATGCCTGTAATACCAGGGCTGGGGAGGCTGAAACAGGAGAATCACTATGAGTCCAAGCTGCACTAAGTACATTAAAAAAAAAAAAAATTTCAAAACTACATAAATAAAATAAACTCTTATCTGAACTAGAAATCTGCTTATTATATCTTAAAAAATTATGGAAAAGAGACTATAATTCATATTCTACCCATATGTAGATTCTATATTATAAATTTACTATTTGATGAGTAAAACCTGCTATTTAGATTATCAGTACATTTTAATTGCTATTACAGCTAAGAGTAAAGGGGAGATAAATTGAAATGTGTTAAGTACATAAAATGAGGCCAGGGAGACAGCCCAGCAGCTTAAGCACCTGCAAGGCAAGCACGAAGGCCTGAGTTTGATCCCTGGTTCAAAAAAAAAAAAAAAAAAGAAAAAAGATTGCATAAAACAGAGTATTATTCAACATAAAAAAGGAACAAAATTTCAATATTTGCTGTAAGACAGATAGGAATGAGATAGATGCAAACAGGCAAATATGTGACTTCATTTATGTGAAATGACTACAAATTTTTCTAATTTTCAAAATCTAATTCTACAAGTGTATAGTTATACAACACCGTCAGTATATTTGCAGCCAGTCAAGTGTACACCTAAAAACACTTAAAGTGGTAAACTTTGTTATGGATATCTTATCAAAATAAAAATTTAAATTGGTGGGTTCTGGGGCTGGGGAGATAGCTCAGTAGAATAAGCACTTGCCTGGCAAGTGCAGGGTCCTGAGTTCAATCCCCGGTATAAATAAATAAATAAATAAACAAACAAACAAACAGACAGACAGACAGACAGACAGACAGACAGATAGATAGATAGATAAATAAATAAATAAAATAGGTGGGCTCTCCAAGGATCTTTTTTATATGGCAGTTGTACTGTCATTTTTTTTTTTTATACCACATTTGAAATTAAAACTAAGAAATGTTAACAATACTTCTTAATTATAAAATAACAAATCTATTAATTTAAATGATAAAAGGAACTGCCAGGCAAGGCAGTGCATGCCTGTAATCCCAGCACTCAGGATGCTGAGACAGGAGGATTGCCATGAGTTCAATGCCAGCCTATACTACACAGTGAGACACTGTCTCAAACATAAATAAATACATGGAATAAAGCACTGTTATCTCTAGCTACTGATATACACATCTTAGATGAATCTCAAAAGCATTATGCTGAGTTTCCCAAAGTGAACAGCAAATGAACACACTTTTCAGAAGACAAAACCACTGCAGTTATCAGGAGTTGAGACAGACTTGACCAACAAAGTGAATTTTGTGTGTATGTAGGGGGTGATGAACTACATATTCAGTATCCTGATTATGACAGCAATTACACAAATCTACATACGGCTTAAAATTTACAGTGCTGTACAACTAGAAATGGTGTTTTACTATATGATCTTTTGTACCTTTTTTTTTTTTCAACTGTTAGTGCAGAATCCAGGATTAAGTACAGCAGAATGCCCACACATAGCACAAATAGAAAGGAGCGAGTGAAGGAGACGAGGACCACTCAAGCGAGGACAAGAAAGCTATGAGAAACTGAAAAGGATGATACTTGAGGAAGGATCAATAGTTAACTACTTTGGAGGTGTTAATAAATGAATACAGAAGAATTTTCATTTCTTTCTATTTTTTTTTTTTTTTTCAGGACCAGGGTTTGAACTCACAACCTTGTACTTGCCAGGCAGGCACTTGTGCCACTGAGCTATCTCCCCGGCCCCTTCATTTCTTTTTAAAATTATATTGTAAGGGCTGGAAGGTAGCTCAGTGTTAGGACTAAGTGCCTGCCTAGGCAAGTGCAAGGACTGGGGTTCGATCTCTGGTACCACATGCTGGGCTGGCCCCATTCCCAGGTGCACTGAGCCAGAAGGAGACTGGGCATGGCAGCACATGCCTGTAATCTGAGCTGGGGAGACTAAAAACAGGATCACTACAAGTCTGAGCTGCATCGTGAGACCCTGTACCAACTTTATACTAATCATTAAAAAAAATAAGAGGTCACACAAAAATAAATACAATTGTATTGTAAGAAATCTTCTGTACTCTTAGAAATCTTCAAAGAAGATTAGTCAGGAGTAGTGGCACATACCTATAATCTCAGCACTCAGGAGGCTGAGGTAAGAGGATTGCTGTCGGTTCAAGGCCAGCCTGAACAAAACTAGAGTTTTTGTCTGAAAAAATGGGGTGTGTGCACGGGCAACGAGAACAGATGGACAGAAATTCTCCTTTACTACTAGAGATATCTCTAGATTCTATAATCACAGAGATGGCAACAAAGAATTAGAAAAAAAAAAAAAAGTATCAGTTTTATTCCTTAAATTCACCCTTAATCTCTCCAAGTTAGAAAACCTAAAACCAATTCCTTGTGTACCATCATTTCTCTACAAATCTGTTCTTCCTGAAGATGTATACGCACTAGAGTGCTGCTTATCACTATGTGTTCTCCTGCATGGTAAGTACTACCTGAGGTAATAAATTTGTTAAGTTTTCTTTTCTCAATATGTCTTTTGTTAAATGTGTCTGTCTGAAGCACAAACTCATAGGGTGTAAAGTGCATTTCCTCTCCAATAGTGAAACATTTCCCATTTCTTTTAACTATATTTCAATATATTCTTAAAACTGTCACTTCCTTTGCTGTCTACTTTCCAAGCTATTAGTGACACAGCAACAACTGGGAAATATACGGAGCATTTTTTTTTTTTTTTCCTGTTTTGGTCTTTTGAGACAGAGTTATGCTATGCAGTTCAGGCTGGCCTTGAACTCACCATGTAGCCAAGATTGGCCCTGAACTGATGGTAACCCCTGTTTTAACTTCTGGAGTGCTACGAATACACGAGTGAGCCACCATGCCTAGCTACTACTGGCACTCTTATAACTGGCTAGGACAAGGAAAAGATTTGATTCAAACCTATGTAGGTCCACAATTTTCACACAGCTTCATCAAAGAAGTTCTTATTTTTATAATAGCACACATGGCCTTGGAGAGGTTCATCGCAGATGAATTACCTGACAATAGACCACCTACCCCCTTTTCACAGCAGTATGGAACAGAGAAGATAAAAGATACCTAGGCAAAGAAAGGTACTTGTATAATAGGAGTCCTCTAATACTTGAGAATCTCATAGTAGGCTTTAAACTCTGATCTCTAACCTGGCAGTTGCTGTGCCCGCTGTCAGGCTCCCAACATAGGAGCTGACCAGAAATTCTATGGAGAGCACCATTACATCATACAACTTTATTCTCAGCACTCACCTGTGTTTTTTTTTTGTTTTTTTTGTTTTTTTTTTTTTTTGCATGAACTCAAGACTTTAGGAACAAAAACTGTCTTTTCACTACAAAAAGGCCATGACTCCTATTAGTATTTGTCAATAAACTTTTCTTTCTTGTGTGTGTATGGGTGGTGGTGGTGGTTCTGGGGATTGAACCCAGGGCCTGGAACACGCTAGGCAAGCAACATCCCATGCTTTTCTTTTTTTTTTTTTAATTATTTATTTATTTATTTGTTTGTTTGCTTGTTGTGTTTGTTTCTTTATTTATTTATTTTTGTGGCTGGCTCAGCCTGCCCTGGTGGTGGCGCTGGCGCAGCATGTGGTGCCGGGGATCGAACCGCAGTCCCTGCAGTTGCCTGAGCCTTCCTACGCAGGCGCTTTAGACCACTGAACCATCTCGCCGGCCCCTCTTTTTTTCTTTTACTCTAACAGCTTACTAAGCATCCTGAGCTCTGACATTCAAAAAGATATGCTCTGAGTTAAACTTTATCATTTGTGAAATAGGAAAACTAGTAAGAACTTCAAGGTGTCCTTTAAAAAGATTAAGTACATATGAAGTACTCAATGAGGATCTTGACACCATAACGTAAAACCTCCTTCTTCCAGCAGTCTAAGAAAGGTGCCTTGCTACTCTGAAAATAGATTTAATTAAAAGGTAAGACAAACTTCTAGGGAACAAGGTGGAAGATTTGGTATAGCTAACAGGAAGTAAAGGCACAGCAGTAACAAATAAACAGATTAATTCTCTTTAGGGACAAGTGTGGTGGTCTACTCCTGTAATCCAAGCACTCAGGTAACTGAGGCAGGGGCATCTCTTCAAGGTCAAGGCCAATGTGAACTATAGTGAGGCACTGTTTCAACCAGATTAGCTCTTTGGGCTAGCCTAGCCATTAGTAGGGGTGATAAGGAAGTTCTCTCTCCTTTTCACTAAAAATCATGAAGACATTTATGTATGTATGTATGTATGTATGTATGTATGTATGTATTTTTGTGGAACCAGGGATCAAACTCAGGACCTTGCACTTGCCAGGTAGGCACTTGGGCCCCTTAGCTATCTCCCTGGCCGACATTTTTTTTTAAAGGAGATATATATATATATATATATATATATATCTCCTTTAAAAATATATAAAATATATAAAAATATATATTTATATATATTAAAATATATACAAATATATCTTTTTAAAATAAATATGATTTACTTATAATATAATATATAAATATATATGTGATTTATTTATTTGGTACAGGGTCTTACTACACAGCCTGGACTCCTGATTCTCCTGTCTCAAGCTTTCCAGTACCGGGATTACAGGTGTGCACCACCATGCCCAGTTTTACTGGCTGGTGCAGCATGGGGCCGGCTGCCAGCCCCTGCCAGCCCCTGCCAGCCCCGGTAACTGCAGTGTTGTGAAGGCTGACACAGGAGGATTAGTATGAGTCCAAGCTGCGTAGTAAGACCCTGTATCAAATAAATTTTAAAAAACACAAAAAGCAAAGGTACAAGAAGAAAAAAGTACTGTAACTTCAAGGCTAGACCAAAACAAAATGAACTCTGGTAGGTTAATAATTTATACTTCTTCAAAACAATACAAAAAAAACGGTCCAACATTACAAATATTTCTCCTTTAAGGACCTAGCAGGTTACTGGCATTTTAAACTTATGATACAGGTATGCTGTTCAGACTTGAGACCCACTGCTCAGATTTACCACCTGTCATGGAGGGGGTACAATTCTATACATCTTGTTTATAGAACCTTAAAGTCTTTTATTTGTATAGTCTACCTTCTTTATACAACATTGTAATTTTGATGATTATACTGTACAATACTGTAGTTTTATGTTGTTATGCAGTACAGTATCACATGTAAGATTTGTAAATAAAAGCAAATCAAGTTGGAATTTTCTTTGACTATTTCTTTGTTCTGAATACTATAGTGTACATACTATACACAGTTTTAGCAACTAATTCACTCAGCAATATCATTCACGGAACAGCACTTAGTTGTTAAATGAAAAATGCCTGTATGAGAGAACCTTGTAAGAGAGAACCTTTAAAGTTATATAGGAGGAAAAACAAAGAGATGAGAGAAGGCTGATACTTCTTGATACTTGATGCTTCTTCTGTGTCCTGAAAACTTCATCTCTGACCCTCAACTTGCAGTTCTAACTCACCAAAAAGCCTTGACATTAACCACAACTACCAACCTACACAGGCAGTCTGCATGTACTCTACTGTTTTATTTCATTTTGTATTTTTTTAGGGAACGGTCTACAGCGTGTTCAGGGTCTCTCTACTACATCAGACTCATAGTGATCCGCCTGTTTACAGCCTTCCAAGAGCTGAGATTATAGGCTGGTGCCACCACATCCAGTCTCAATTGTTGTCTCAGAGCACCCTGGGGGTGGGGGCAGGGATTGAACCCTGCGCCTGCTTGCAAGAGCTTTAATCCTCTGAGCTATTTGGCCAGCCTTCTACTGTTTTATAATGTCCTAGCCCAAAGTACTTACGCAAATATTTCCCAAAGCTACATAATATACTTACTCTGAAGGAAATTTTTAGTAAATAATGTTTCATTTCCAGTGGAAACTTAAGAAACCAACACTTGGGAAAATAGTCCAGGAGGCACATTTCTTAATCCGGGTCAATAAATTTGTTACATGGGAAATTTGTCCCAATTAGAAGAGATCACTTCAGATGTGTGTGTGTCAATAAAATGACAGACATTCTTGATATTAGAAGAATTCAGACTTGTTATAGTAAGCAAACTGTAGCCACTCTAGATTTGGGGAACCTGAGCAACAGATTTAATGATAAAAATATGTAATATAACAACCATTGTTACTTTTCTATTGTTGCTCTGAAATTCTGTATCATATATGTTTCTCTCTTTGTTTTTTGCTGTTTTTACTCCTTAAAATAAAATTTTTAAAATTCTATGGATGTGCAAGACTAATGGTGCAGTTGCATACAAATGAAGCACATCCTCCTGCATATCCTACTTTAAACCACCTTTTGGTTACCTAATACAATGTATACGTATTATACCAAATTGTTTAAATGACAAGAAAAAAACTCTGTACATGTTCAAGACAGTCTTTTTCCTAAATATTTCAGTCTACAGTTGGTTGAATCTGAGGATGTGGAAGCCACAGAAATAGATGGCAACTGTAACAGTTCTCTAAAGATTTCAAATTGTACATTTTGAATATGCTAATCACTTTTCCTAAAAAATCCTCTTTGCTTCCAGTTACCCAGTGAATTTCACACTTGATTCATATTTCTGTTCCATGTTCTCAAAAATGTTTTTTCTCACACTTAAGGGGAAAAAATATTGCACATTACAGAAAACAAAGTATGTTTACTGATGTTTTACCTTACTCCTGCCTCTGTCCATCCTCATTCTCCCACTCCATCCCAGTAAGTGGCAAAGATTGTGTGTCTTATTCATACAGTAGTTCCTTGGTTAACAAATTCAATTCTCCTCACGATTCTGTATGTCATAAACCAAATTGGATGAGAAATGAAGCAAATTGCCTCATAAAATCAACACTGAACCTAATGTTGAATTTGATTTCGCTCTCTTCTAACTCAGTTTGCAACTAGAATTGTGGAAAGACTCAAGCTCATGAAGTGGGATACCGCTGCATTCATTTTCTAGCATATGTGTTTCATAAATATTTATTGACACATCATTAATTTCCTTACTCATAGAAGCAATATTTGTTTTCTAGAGTTCTAAATAATAATATTCACATAATAATAACTCACACAATAATGAAGGCAAAAGCAGTTGTGATCCCTGTACTATCAATTCGTAACCCTCCAATTTCATGTGTCGAAAGCTTCACCAACAAAATCATCTTAATGATTTTTGACAAGGAGGACCTTTAGAAAGTAACTGAGTCATAGAGTAACACATTTTCTCATTCGTAGATTAACACATTCATTCATGAATGAATGCACTACTTCAGCAGTATTTTTGTTACATGTCAGCTTTCTCTGGCTTGCTTGCCTTACTGCACCATGGATGTTCTCTGCCATGCCAAGAGCCAGCAGGAAAGACCTCACCAGATGCTGAGCAGATGCTAACACTATGCTCTTAGACTCTGCAGCCTTGCAGAACCATAAGCTAAATAAACCCCTATTCCATCTTGAGAATTCAGTTACAACAGAAAACAGACTAAGAGAATTCTGCTATCCAGAAATACTGACTGATAACATTTTCATAAATTTTAATCTATTTTATTCTTTATCTTGCTCTTAAATTCTCCAGTGTCTACTCTTACAGCCATTTTTATTCTCAAGGCTAAAATTAAAAACATAATCTACCAGTTCCTACAACTAAAATTTGGAGCATGGCAACAGGCAGAATTTAGCCTATAGATGTGTCTGGAACCTGTGCTAATTTGACTTTATTTCTATTTTTATCACAGCCAGCTTCCTATCTGCGGACCTATAAAAAGTAAAATGGTTTTAAGAAAGAAGTTTAAAAAAAAAACAAACAAACTATCAGGGGCCGGCAAGATGGCTCAGGGGTCTAAAGTGCCTGCTTAGGAAAGCTTAGGCAACCGCAGGGACCGCAGTTCCATCCCCAGCACCACATGCTGCACCAGCCCCACCTCCAGGGCAGGCTGAGCAAAAAAAAAAAAAAAAAAAACACCTCACCAGTGGTTAAATGGTTTTTATGTACTTATAAAAAATATGAAACTATTTTAACCCTCAATTCTTATAATTCACTTATTTATCTTGGCACCGGGAATCAAACTCTGGACCTTGTGCTTACTAGGCAGTCACTTGTGCCACTGAGCTATATCCCTGGCAGTGAACCCTCAATTTTTTAAAAGATGAATGAAATTTAAAATAAAACATGTTATGAGCCATCCTTAAAGTAGATCCACACATTCTCACTGGGTGGCCCAAACACTACCTCTCCCACAAAATATAAATAGTTCTCAAACTCAATCCTAGCAACTACATTTCAACAGGTTCTGAGGCCAAAACCTCTGTGGTGTTCTGCCTGGCTTAATTTCACGTATAAATGTCATCCCTGAAAGATGATCTTGGATGAGTGCTCCAGGGTGGGACCCAAGAATTCTTGTGTTTTCACCAGAAGAATCTCTTAATGCCTTCTCTCTAATAGTAATAGTACTCTAATAGTACTCCATTCTCATTATTTCTTACATTATCTGATCCACCTTTTTTTTTTTTTTTTGAATGGCTATGCCCACTGTAAGGGCAGGTCTGTGGTGCAGTATGTGGTGCTCTGGATTGAACCATGGTCCCCTGTACCTGACTTGAGTTTGCCCAAGCAGGCACTTTAGACAACTGAACTATCTCACCAGCCTCCCTTCATACACCTTTTGAAGATAAGAACCATTTGCAGATAAGAATCTTTAAAAAGCTGTTTGCATTTCACGGTAAGACTGCTGTGATCTCTGTATTGATCACTGTATTTGGCATATAGCAGGCAGTCTAATACTACCAATACTATTACAACGTATAGATTATTATCTATCTCCTTGAAGAATAGGTATTATCACCAACCTACAGATGTTCACTGAATGTCAAGTCACTTAAATTTAAGTCCCAGGGCTAGTTGGTGAAACCAGGATTCAAAATGTAGGTCTTGCTTAATTCCAAAGCCCATGTTCCCTCCATTGTACCAGCTACCTTTCTAATGCAATAGAGAATAATACAAATAGATGGAAAAACTCCTTGCTGTAGTTTGATTTTGGAATGTCTCCCACGAAGCCCATGTATTGAAGGTTTGGTCTCTAAACTCTGGCACTTTTGGGGGGAATGGGGAGTGGTGGAATCTTGAAGAGGTTGAAGGGAAGGGCACTAAAGGAAGAGCACTAAGTTATAGAAGGTGTGCATACTCTTGAAAGGGAGAATAGGACCCTGACTTTCCTGCTTCTTTCTGTTTCCTGGCTGTCCTGAAGTGAGCAGCTTTGCTTCACTTTTTAATCCTTTTTTTTTTTTTTTTTGGTACTGGGAACCTAAATTAGGCAGGCACTGTGCCACTGAGCTAGATTCCCAGTCCAGTATCAGATATCAGAATTACTCAGTGCTATTCTTCTACAGAAGAATGTGAACATAGCTAGAGTCCCAAAGTGGACTGTTCTTCATTTATTCATTCAAACACAGGATGACATTTAAAAGTCAAACCTAAGAGACTAGTTAGAATGATAGGTATGTACTTAGAACCAATTTGTTATAGCAAAAGAAACTGCACATGGCTACTCTGTACTCCAGCAGCAAATTAATCATAAATTTTTCCCACAGAAGATACACAATCAGCGAAGAGTTTTAAATAATTTATACAGGCCATGCCAGAAATGAGAATTCACCCAAAAATGCAATATTTTCTTTAATATGATAGGACTGCTGGGGTTGGGGAGATAGTTCAGTAGAATAAGCACTTGCCTAGCAAGCACAAGGGCCTGAGTTCAATCCCTGGTTCTGGAAAAAAAAAAAAAAAGACTCCTTAAACAA
>PVKN010035824.1:0-11552 GCA_004027915.1 Capromys pilorides | reverse complement strand
TTTTTTTTTTTTAATGCATTTGGTTGTTCCAGGGACTATGCAGCTGGGACTCACAGTGATCCTCCTGTTTTCAGCCTCTCCATGCAGCATTGTCTTAGTTACTCTTCTCTCGTTGCTGGGACAAATACCTAACACTCAAAATAAGGGAAGGAAACGTTTATCTAGCTCATGGTAACTTTTGAAGTTTCAGTTCATATTCAGCTGACTCCAAGGCAGAGTGGCACATGGCAGAGGGCAACCTTTCAAGGTGACAGCTAAGAGCAAGAGTGCAGGGAGAAGTAGCAGTAGTTCAAGCAGCTAACTTCTCTCCCTTCCTTACATTGAAATGCAAATCACCTGCCCCAGGGGAAGGGCAGCACCCACACCCACAATAATCAATCACAAATTCCAGAAGCCACCCCATGACTACATGAGGCTTGGGGGGACACCTATACACAAACCATAACAAGCATCATGTTCCTCCACTTTCTTTGGCCCATTTTTTTTTATCATTTCTGTGGTCAAATTGTGATTTTTAGTGTCCCTCTGGTTTTCCAAAAATAAATTTCCACACCCTCTAACCCTAGAAATATGGTACCTACCTTCCTTAAAAGGAAATTTAGCAATTACCCAAATTCTAAGTATTTTCTTCAGAGACATGTTTCCTGGTCTAAATAGCTTATTTTCTTTCTTTCTTTCTTTCTTTCTTTCTTTCTTTCTTTCTTTCTAAGCACAGATGATATTTATCCATCAAAATTCCTACATTCAAAGCTTCTTCATAGTATAGAATAAGATTTTAGGCACCACAAGTTCAATAAAAAGGAAAGACTTTTGTCCTTATGACCAAGGCTGTGGCCCCAGGGCCTCTGTGTATGCAGTGTATGCTCAGTAGACATTTTCAAACTTTTTTTGTACCCTCTAGGTGATGTGTTGACATTCCTAGATTCACACGTAGAATGTAATGTTGGTTGGCTAGAACCTCTTCTGGAAAGAGTTTATTTAAGCAGAAAAAAAGTGGCCTGTCCAGTCATTGAAGTCATTAATGACAAGGATATGAGGTAAGATTGAATATCTCATAGTACATCTTTACCCACAAGCAGTAAAAAATCCCCCAGGACTGGGATTACAGGTATGTACACCGTGCCCGGTCTCGGTGGCCTGGCTCAGTGTGTCCCAGGGAGGGGCCAGCACTGTGTGTGGTCCAGAGATTGAGCCCAGGACCTTGTGCTTGCCTAAGCAGGCACTTAGACTGCTGAGCTATCTCTGTAACCCTAATAGCAATGTTTTTGAAAAAACTCTAAGAAATGAGTTATTTATCCACTTGAATAAACAAAAATACATGATAGATATCTTGTGTGTAGAGCCTAATATCCAACAATCTATTTGGTTACTGCTAATTCTTAATACAATTAAGTCCCATTATTCATTATCAAATTCATCCCCCTTTATAGTCAACTGAATCCTAAGATTATTTTCTGAAATTTTAGTCCTTCCTTTTGTGTCGAACTTATATGCACTTCTAAATTATTTATCTCTTCCTCAAAAACAACCTCAGTGAACACCAGCATGGCAGCACACATCTGCAATCCCACCACTCTAGGGGATGAGGAAAGAGAGTTGCCCATTCAGCCCACCTGGCTAACTTAGTGACCCTATCTCAAAATAAAAGATATTTTAAAACAGATTTTGAATCTATCTCAGTCCAAACACCCTTGGTTCAGTCCCTAGTGCCACACACACACACACACACACACACACACACATACACACACACACACACGACAGGCTATTACTCTTTTAAAGTAAAAGTTAAAAGCAAACAATCCAGCCAATTAGCCACTCATAAATTTTCTTGAATGAAACTGTTAAAAGGTGCTGAACTAAGATCACCTACATCAGAAACTGTTCTACACATAAATAAGCCAGGGAGCCCCTTGATGAAGCGCAGAGAGAGGCTCACAAAATCTCACGTTGCACTTTGTTATTGTGCTTGTTTGTTTGTTACTGAATTAGTTACATGACAGTGGACAACTTCCAAAGAGGAATCTTTGCGTGGCCAATGAACTTTGGTTGGAGAACAATTCCTCCAGAAGTTGTTGCTAAAAACAGAATTAAAGAAACTGATGTAATAAGGTAAGTGTGTGAAATTTAAGACTAAGAAGCAGTCAAATGGCTTTTTTGCAAAGACATAGAAAATGTCATGAAATGGCTATAACATACATTTTATAAACATCAAGAGTTATGTCTAGCCAATAGATTGCTAAAGAAAAACTTTCTTGAGAAATTAGTTTTCCATTATTCAAACTCATTTTTAAATACACAGTTGAACACTATCCAGCCATGAGCTTAGAGCTCGTCACCAATTTTCTTCCTGTTCTCTGAGGTTTGTAACCTAAGAAACAAATACTAGTTGAATATGCTGCATTAACACATATAATCTTAAATAAACATGAATAAAAATGTAAAGAGAAAATGATATTAATAGATATATCATGATAATAATAGCTATGATGAGATTATCTTTCATAGCCAAATCCTACTCTCTCCATGGGACAAATGCCAAATTCTGTGAATAACTTAATAGACTCAAAAGCTCAATATAAATTAAAATTTAGGCTTTATTACAGAAGGCAAATTGAAAATCACTGGCTGGACTGGAATTTTGGTTTCCCTCAGGCTGCCTTAAGGGTGGGCCTGGGAACTGAATCACTGTACTGTTGTGCCTGACTACAATTACCCAAGCAAGCAATGAAACCACTGAGCTAACCTGAAAGCTCTCACACTGGCTGAATTGGAAGCCAAGGTGGATCCCTCTTGTCACTTTCCCGAAGTCTAAACGTGCAGGATAGGCACAGCCAGCCCCTGCCAGAGCAGGAAACATGGATTCTGTGTTGGAGAGAGACCTGGAGCAGGCACTCGTGGACAAGTTAACCCAAGCTAACAAGCTTGCCCTGCAGCCTGCCTTCCCAACATTCCCTTCCATAAGTCACTTCCCTCATGTGTGGTTTGCTATTTCAAAAATTTGTACTCCAGAAAGCAAGGAAGCTCTATCACCTACTGTGCATGAATGCGAAGCACTCAATCTCTTCCCTAGTCCTGGGAGAAGTGGTTGTTTCCAGTTTATGGGGATTAGGACATCCAGATCAGGGTAACCAGGTGATTTTCCAAGTGATACACAGACAATAAAAGACCAATTTGAGGTCCATCTCAGACCAGCCTAGATTTAACACTCTTTTTCTAATCCTAAACCTAAAAAACCTTTCCATTTTATTCAGGGTCCCATTCTGAGGATCAGTCTAGCGGTTGAGTTGAAATTATGTCCAGTGTAATGTCAGGAAGAGAATGCACTCTGGAGAATCTGGTAGGAATCATCAGGACACAGAATTAGGTGCATGACTGGCAGGCAGGCAAGGGCAAGGGGTGTGAGGAAGGGACTGTCCTACTCTTGAGGAGGCGATGCACTCTGTAGGCAAAGCAGGCTCTTCACTGGCCAAGTGGGGACCGCTAATCAATACCTTTTCTACCTTCTGCTTAAAATGTGATCAGGAAGAGCTGTAAAGGCTCTGGGCTCAGACTCCTTTGAATCTATACCTTAAGACTTATTATCCCCATAGCACCAACTACCTCAAATCTGTTACTTTACTTTTGTAGGAAGACTGGTAGAAGTCACTACCATTAATTGTTCCAATACTTTAATCAGATTATACTTACAAAGTACTTTCCACACTGCTTTGTACTTCACAATGGGCTGTCAATCCAATTTGCCGATGGCTGGGTGCAGCCCTGTGGAATAGTGGAGTGTGGAACTCAGACAGATTTCCGAAGTGTGGACTCCGGGTGTGTGGGCCACCCTCTCTTGACCTTGGTGAAGTTTTGTGACTTCTCTGCATGGGCTGCAGCTCCTTAATAATAAAGTACACTCCCACAGCTTTTGCAATGCATAAGTTATTAAACAGATAATAAATAGCACCTGACACTAGCTTAGGCCTCAGTAAGTCTGTTAAAAAGAACATCCTTAGAGAGCTGGTGTCAGAGTTAGAACAGAAAACAATCTTGCTTTCTGGCCCCACGTCTTCAGTGACATCAATCAAGCTCTGCCACCATAAGCCTGGCAAACTCACCAGCTTTGGCAGGTGTATTTGTAGCTCCATCCAAAGACCTCCGTGCACTCAGTGTTCTCTAACTGGAGCAAAGGCACAGAGCTCCATGCTACAAATTGAGCTCCTGTGAGATGCCAGTGTGAAACACAACCCTTTCTTCCTGCAGGTGCCCTGTCATGGCAGGTGGATTATTTTCTATTGAAAAAAATTACTTTTTTGAACTTGGAACTTATGACCCTGGCCTTGATGTTTGGGGTGGAGAAAATATGGAACTCTCATTCAAGGTATCAGCAATTTTTTTCAAACTTTCTTTATAATTACCATTTTATTTTATTGGTTTAATTTTACTAATATAGTTACATATGTCATTAATACTGAGCATAAATTTCATAGAAATTTAGTGTCTATGAATTATTTTTGTAGTACAGATTAAATTTGGAAAATTGATGAGCATTTTAAAATTTGTTTCTTAATATTTCACAATATTTTGCAATAATGTTAATTTCATATTTAATATTTTATCCAAACATTAAATATTTAATATCACATTTACTTTTAATTTCGTAATTTAATATTCATATTTTATAGTAATGTTGATTATCTTACAATAATATTGATATCATTTCTATATTGCCATAAAGGGGAAATGATTTTCTGCCTTTCAATATAAATACAGAGGGATTGAGTAGTCTAAATAGGTCAGCAGATTAAAGCACTTACAAGCAGGCTCGGGGGCTGGGGGTTCGATCCTCGGGCCTGCCCCTCCTCAGGGGCAACCTGATATGACAACTGAGTCTGGGTGTAGTGGCATGCGCCTGTAGTCCCAGCTCTTGAGAGACTGTAAACAGGTGGATCACTACGAGTGTGATGTAGTAGTGAGACCCTGAACACCCTGTAGACTCTTCCCTAAAACATAAAAATAAATAAATAAATAAATAAATAAATAAATAAATAAATAGATGCAAAGGGGTTGATACTTGATACCAAATGATTTCCCTGGGACATCTCTCTGATGTGTTGGAAGTTCTCGAATCAATTCATAATAGGTGAATGGAGGTAATAGGGTAATCAATTCATAATAGGGTAATTGGAGAATGCACGTGACAGAGTGGCACAGAGGACCTCTGCA
The DNA here is from genome assembly GCA_004027915.1 of Capromys pilorides. NCBI lineage: Eukaryota > Metazoa > Chordata > Mammalia > Rodentia > Capromyidae > Capromys > Capromys pilorides. The sequence continues at coordinate 6,344 of PVKN010035824.1, read as the reverse complement.
GAAGGCTGCCACAGGCCAGCCCTGTCCCACACGCAGCTCCTTGGGCACTTCATTCAATCATTTATACCTGCACTGACTAGCCTCTAAGAAAACCTTAGCAAGAGGTTTAGAGTGGAGCTGGAGCCGCTGCCTCCTGCGGGGTTGGGCTGCGACTCTGGAGCCCTGCCAACCGGCGGTGTTCACACTGTGGGCCACGGCCTGCTGAGTCCCCAGGACGCGAGGGGAGGAAGGTAAACAGGCTGACACGCCCTTCCCGGAAACTCATACTATGTTTTATACACCGGGATTCTGGGAAGATACTTTTAGGGTGAGAAAAAAAAGGTTCACATTACCAATTAAGGAAGAAGAAAACTCTCCTATATTAACATGCAATTAGCTTTTTGAGTTTTATTTATTTTTTTTTATCACACAAGTGTTTCTAACTTGCAAGTACTGCATCAAGCAAGCAGAGCCAGTGGCCGGGTAGCTTCTGGCCATTGTTACTTGTCCCTGAGCCGTGAACAGTTGTCTAACAATCGACGTTCATCGTGGCATTGTTCCAGGTGTGGATGTGCGGTGGCGAAATTGAGATCGTCCCCTGCTCCCGCGTGGGCCACATCTTCAGAACCGACAATCCCTACTCCTTCCCCAGAGACCGCACGAGGACAGTGGAGCGGAACCTGGTGCGGGTCGCTGAGGTCTGGCTGGACGAATACAAGGAGCTGTTCTACGGCCACGGCGACCACCTGCTGGAGCGGAGGGCGGACGCCGGCGACCTCAGCCAGCAGAGGGCGCTGAGGGCGAGGCTGAAGTGCGAGGGCTTCAGGTGGTACCTGGAGAACGTCTTTCCTGACCTGAGGGCTCCCGCGGTGAGAGCCAGCGGCGTGGTAAGTTTAAGACCTTGCTCCATGAAAGGACAAAGAAAGGCTCTTGAAAATGTTTGGAAAGGGCTGGGGAGATGGTTCAGTTGAATAAGCACTTGCCGGGCAGGCGAAGGTCCAGAGTTCAATCACCGGTCCCACAAAAAGAAAAAAAAATCTGCAAAAAACGAAGTACTATTTTCTTATAAATAACCACCAAGTATAAACGCCAATAAGACAAAGCACAGTCCATGCTTGAGCAGAGGCGCGCCTGAGTCAGGCGGTCCCCACCACTGACTAGCTGAACAGACAGTGCCGTGTGTCAGGCGACCGTTTCACCACGGGACTGAAGCTGGATAGATGAAGCGGACTTGGTCCTTCCCTCTGGCGGTCAGAGTGGCTGGAGCAGAAGGGCACGCACAGGTGAGCACATGGAGGTGTAAAATGCAGTCGCTCTCGTTCAGAGACCGGGCCACGGGTCGCGGCTCCGTCTGAGCCAGCGCGGCCACGAAAGCCCTCGGAAGACGCTGGGGAGCCTGGGCCTGCAGCCCGGGCGCCGGCCGTGTCCAGAGAGAGCGAGGCCGAGGGCGGGAGCAAGGGAGCGTCCCGGAGCCCCGCGAGAGCTGAGGGCGCTGCAGAGGGAAGGGCGACACCGGGGTGCGTGCAGGGCCCGGCGCCACAGGGGCCCACAGACGGGCCGCGGGGCTCGCCAGCGCCTGGCAGCGGCGCTACGCACGCAGGCTGCTTTGTTTCCTTCCTCCCTTCTTTCCCTTTTTAGATGTAGTGGCAATTTACTGAGCAACGTTAGGAAATGGGAGGACAAAGTTTAATCCGGATTTGGAAAAAAAAAAAAAAAAAAGCTAAAGTTATAAAGAGTGCTTGAAGGGGCCGGGGAGACAGCTCCGGGGCACAAGTGCCTGCCTGGCAAGCGCAAGGTCCTGAGTTCAATCCCCGGCTCTGAAAAAAAAGAAAGAAAAACAAAAGAGTCCTTGAAAACAACAGACCGTGAGGGGATGGCAGGTGAAATCCTGAGCTCAAGAAGGATTATGAAAAGGGAGATGGCTACCGGAGATGCGCTGGATGAGCACGAAGGAGGCAGCGGCCTTGGGCCCACGCCAGCTCAGACCCGAGCTAGGAACAAGCTTCCCTGGAAGAGCACGGGACGGGACGGGACGGGACGGGACGGGACGGGACGGGACGGGACGGGACCGGACGCCGGGCGGCTTCCGGGCCAGCGCGGCAGCGGCCTGGCAGCTCCGCCTCCGCTGCGGTTATTGCTAAGCGCTTGCACTTTACTTCCGGTGCTATACTTAGCGATGAATACTACAGGTACCCTCTGTTTTCTGAAGAGGTTGGCTCTTTTCCTCTCTTCATCCGCGTCCTCCGGCGTGACCATCAGTAAGCTCGCTCTCTCAGGGGGCCAAGGATCTTTCTCTTCCCAGAAAAATGTTCTGACCATCATGCACGCACAATCTCAACTGAAGCGTTACTCGCCGTGCACCACGGGAGGGCGCCGTGCACCGCTCTTTTAGTTCCGCTGCACCGAGGAGCGAGTGGTTGAAATGTGAAGGCCAAGGATTCGAGTATGGAAATACCACAGGGAAACCCTTTCGTGTGTGTCGTTAACATGTTACAGCTCTAATAAAGTAACTTTTAAAAAGAGTTCCCATAAAGTTTTTTCACAGCTGGGCCAGCAAGATGGTTCAACAGTCTAAAGCGCCTGCTTAGGAAAGTTTAGGCGACCGCAGGGCCGCGGTTCAATCTCCGCACCACTTGCTGCGCCAGCCCCACCCCCAGGGCAGGCTGAGCCGGCCGCTAAACAAAAAAATTTTCCACAGCTCTCATAATGAAATAGGCTTTCCTGCTGCCTGGACTATAATATATCAAAATGCAACAACTATTTTTCAAATGACTTTAACAGATCTCTTCATTCTATTGCCCTGTTTTTATCTTTTGCTTTCTCTAGGAAAAAAATGATAATGAACATGTCATTTGGTCCTCTTGAAGCAACCACCTGGAAGTTTTATTACTTTTTTTTAGGAGAATAAAAATAATTTAAAAGGAAGAAAGAGAAAAAAACAAAGAAAGCAAAGAGAGAAATGGCACAGAATTTAACTCAACAGAATGATAGGAATTCAACCCTGTTAATATCTATCTATGATATATGTGATGTACTATATATAAATATATATACATATATGTATGTATGTCATATTGCTGTCTTCAAATTAGTTGTTCAGATTACCAGACATAAGCATGCAAAATTCATCAAAAAATTAAAAAGATGAGAAAAATAAACAATAACCACTCCTTACTATTCAGTTTGACTACTGAACAGAAATATTCAACTCTTTCAACAGACCAGTGGAAATAATCAGTACAATTACCCGCGTTATCCTGTGTGTAGACGTATATTTTTCCCCTTCTGTCTTATTTTCTTCTTTCCCTCACACCAGTTATAAGAATGGCTGTCATCGGGAAGTCAACCAGTAACAAATTCTGGAGGGGCTGCGGGGAAGAGGAACCGTTCTCCACAGCTGACAGGAGTGTCAACTGCTGTAGCCATTATGGAAATGAGTGTGGAAATTCCTCAAAACACCTCTAATCAGGTCCCATTCAATCCAGCTACTTCACTGTTGGATATTTTCCAAAAGAACTGGAAACATCATATCACAGTGACATATGCGTGCCCATGTTTATAGAAACACAATTCATCATAGCTAAATCTTGGAAACAACCTAAATACCCATAAGCTGAGGAATGGATAAAAAAGATGCGGCATTTTTATACAGTGGAGTATTATTAAACTATAAAGAAAAATAAACTCAAGGGTTTTATAGCTAAATGAATACTACAGTGAAATAAATCAGAGCCTTATGTGTATACATTGCATTGTCTCCCTAGTGTAAGAACCTGGTAGAGTAAATAAAATCCAAAAGGAGAAGAAAATGTGAAAGGGAAAGAAAATATTACTATTTTTAATTCAGAATAAGATTAGACCATTATTTAAATAGACAATCTTGAAACAGCCTAAGAAAACAAATGCCCTATTTTCTGTCTCATACTCCATTCTTTCCAGCCCATATATTATGAACTTAAATCCTGCGAATGTTCTTTTTTAAAAAATAGTAAGAACAATTTCTCATTGAATCAAATATATTTGAAACTAGGAAGGATTTCACTAATGCTGTGTTTTTTACTGGACTACATTGTCAGCAAAAACCCTATACGTCCACGATTTAACAATTGAATAAGATGCTACGGGGAATTCCCAGATCTAGAGTTTGGAAAAGAAATAGCTTAATAAAGAAAATTGAAAATGTGTACACCACCTGATTTAAAAGGATATGTGAAGGTTGAAATAGCTTACAATAGAATAATAGAATCAATTCTTTCAAAATGAAAAAGCTTGAAAACTATTCATAATAAAATGAAGACGAATAATCCCTTGCACTTCATAGACCATATGTGTAAGGAGAGAAATAGTTTCCCCATGAGCTTTGATAAGGAAAAAGGTCTTCAGATGAAATGAGGGAGAGGGACACAGGGACGGAACAATTGTCCTTTGCTCCCAATTCCTTCTGTGCTTGGAGGAAGGGATTGCATAAAATAAGCACAAAGATCGCCGAAGCAGGGACTCTCCAGTGCCCTTCTGAGCAGCCCCAGTTGTGCTGTGGGGCGTCCCGGCCCGTGATCCACGGGCAGCAGCCTGGACCCAGCCGCGGCCGAGCACGTGCCTGCTGCTGAGGGACACCCGCCCGGCTCGCTGGACCCGATGTCCACCCTGCTTTAAAGATGGAGCATTTTCTGCTTTATCTAAAACTACAGGAGCTGGTGCTTGTTTCTGCTTATAACCGAGAACGGTCGAATAAGAAAATTCCCTGTCTTCAAAGCCCAGGAGTATTCTCTCTTCACACGCTTACACTCACTCCCCTCCTAAGTTAGTGTGACCAGATATTTCTTTGTGTTAGAACTTCTCCACGTATTAATGCTCCCGTGTTTGTCATTCTAAATTGTGAATAGAAGTTTCTCAGAGGATTTCTGAGGAGATTCTGTTCCTCTGGAATTATTCTGTGTTCTTTTTTTGCCAGACAGCTCAGTGGTGAACGACCTGATACTACTAAATTCTTAATGTTACTTCTGTGCCTTGAAAATTAGGCAGGGCTCCTATCCAATGAAAGTGGTAAAATTTTCTCCTCAAAACCAAGTGACTATCAGTGCAAGGCTTCTCACGCCTAAGAGGGATCTGGCTTCCTGGGATAATCAGTAAATCATTCTCCCTCGCACATCACACCGCTGAGGGACCCCTTTTCTGTGAAAGGCGACCATTCCAACTCCAGCGCGTTTATGCCCAAGTCTCTCACCAGTGCTAATAAGGAGAAATGTCCCTTGCTTACCGAGCTCACAACTTTTCCTGTTACACTTTTTCCTGTGTGTTTGCACCCCTGACATTGCTCCTTGCTTCTTTTAAGTTAAGTTATGCACAGAAATGTGGGGCCAACACTCTGGCCACTTCATGATGACATTTGGCAGCCCTGTGAGCCACACAGCTCACTTTGATGTGGTTTCTTGCTAGGCACTAAAAAAAGAAAGGGAAAAGTATAACGTCCCTGGCAACAAAGACCCGGCCAGCTCCCTGCTCAGGAGGCTTTCCTGGTCTATAGGGTATAGATCCAGCTGCACCTAGCCCTCCTAGAAGCCTGAAAAAGCCTAAATTACATTATTAACCTACCATCTCGTGGCTCTGCCCAGGATGTCAAAGTAGACAAGGGAATCAACATTTTTCTGCATTAAACGGTGACTGATGGAAAGGTACTTCCTTATTTGACCCTGTGAATCCATTAAAAACCTGGGGCCCTGCCAGAGAGTCCTTTAATTTGACTCAGTGTTAGCTTTCATGACTTTCCCGTAATGAATTGCAGCTCCCTTGGATCATTAGAAGGATTCTGAGGGGGAATCGGCTGGACTCTGCCATTCTTTGAAGGTCTGGATTTATCTATGATTCAGTGCCTATGCTCATAGCGCAGAGGGGTCACCCAAGCAATATAGCGGTTGGATTAAATAGCAAGTATGTGACTTGACTTTTATCAGGTAAATCCAAGGCAAGAAAATAACTACGTTCCATGCTCCCTTTTGCGCTTTTGCCATTTGACGGCCAAGCAAGGGTTAATTAAAAGCTACTTTGTTCTCTGGCTCTGTGGCTAAGTCCCAGGGTAAGCTGACAGACTGAAGCTGTACTGCAGCAACACTGCATCCTGTCTCCACTAGAGCTAGCAACCAAAGAAGTCCTACTGCGCTAAGGAGTGCTGCTATGAGCTATCTTTTAACCTTATTGTAGCTTTGTAGTCTGTGTTATAAATGTGTTTGAAAGTTTTGTGGTACTTCAAAATGCTTTATTTTTTAATTCTTTTTTTTTTTTTTTTTTTTTTTTTTTTTTTTTTTTTTTTTTTTTTTTTTTTTTTTTTTTTTTTTTTTTTTTTTTTTTTTTTTTTTTTTTTTTTTTTT
>PVKN010035823.1:0-11566 GCA_004027915.1 Capromys pilorides | reverse complement strand
AGAAAACTGAGTATGTCCCAGGGTAGCTCTGGCTGCTTTACCTACCAACTCTGTAAGTAGCAGAAGGAGAACAAAGTTTTTAAAAAATCTGTGTAAGTCCTAGCCTGAAAATCTAGTGGGAGTGGGAAAAGCCAGCCCACTCGCAATGCAACAAAAATATCAAAGGCCGAGGACATGTGACCTATGTGTTCACACAGCCGACTCCACACAGGCTACACGGAAATTACATGAAGGAAACACCCATCTCTTACTTTTATTTTTTCGTAGTTCTGGAGATTGAGCCAGGGCCTCTGCACTGAGCTACACCCCCAGTCCTTTTTAATTGCTTCAGCCAGGTTCTTGCTAACTCATTACTGCTGCCCAAGTGGGGATCAAACTTCCAACCCTCCTCCTTCAGCCTTCCGGGGTACTGGGTTTACGTCATGTGCCACGCACCTGGCTAGAAAAATACAAGCGAAATAGAGGCTTGAATAAACAAAGACCCTAGAGTCAATGCAGAAAAGACAACGATATTTCCCAATTTAATTTACACAATGAATTCAAGATATTACCAAGGCCATTGTAGAACCTGATAAAAAATGGCTCTAAATTCAAACAGAAGAACAAATGGGCAAACAGAGATCTCTCGAGGAAGTGTATAGAGACAAGGACTATGCCCAGGCAGATCTTACATCACACTATAAAGCAATGATTACTAAGGCTGCAAACCAGGCATGATAAGTAAAACACCAGGGAAAGACGTCCCAATTTACCTGAAAAGAAATAAACCTGCTTGAAATACAAAAATCACAAACCCCTATGAAGCCACGAAGCTCTGAGAACACAGATACATCTTTCAAAGCCCTCTTCTCTCCACTGTAGACGAGAAGGATTTTTTGAAAAAGTGAATTGCGCAATTTCAGAAATGTTACAAGAGACGAGATGAAGATTTCTTGACAGGGAAGGGAAACTCTTTCTAGCCTATCTGCGCTTCCCGTGGTCCAGCGCAGGCCCTTAATTCCTAGTGCAGTCCTTACAGTCAAAGCACACTGTGGCAGTTAATTAAATTCATATTGTTCTCTAATTATGAGTGTTGAGTGTGCGGGGAGGGAGGCTCTGGCGGGCACCTCCTCCGCCTGGGACCGTGTGCCAGGAGGCCCGCACCACCTCCGCCCAGCACCCAATAGGCTCCACGCCGCAGTCCTGCTGCGCCAGTGGCTTCCTAAGTACACAGATGATTGCTCAAGGAGAAGCCTCTGATTGGAAGCCCCCCCACCAACCAGACCTCTATGATTTGGAAACAAAGAATCTTCTTTTGCTCTCCTTTCCTCCTTCATGGGTGAAGAGCTGAGGAGAGATTGAATTTTATGAGAAAATGTCTGCACTGATATAAGGACAGTCTTCCAATTTAGGATGATTTTGAGGCAAAACAACGGCTGGGGGTGAGAGGGCCCTAAAGTCATCACCAACCTATGATGTGCTGTCGGTCCCCATTCTGAGCAGACCCGTGCTTCAGTTCTCTGAGGTTTAGGACGTACAGTGTGTGCCACCTGTGGACCCTGTTAGGAATCCTGTCTTTCTTATGCACACAGAGAGAAGGGGTAAAAAGAAAAGATGGAGGTGTCCGCTGGTAGGAAGCAGGGGCAGCCCAGCTGGATGGCACCCTGCGGCGCACCTGATCTGATTATAAACGGAGCCACATCAATTCTTCACACACCTGACAGAGTGGCAGTGTTCTCAGACCTAAGGGAGCCACCTAGTCCCAACACCTGCTCGGAGCAGGACCGGATGTTCACCAGACTGCCTTTTGGAAAAACAAAGCCAAGCAAAAATAACAAACAAATACCTTAGAATCCTCCAACTCAAAGCAAAGCACAGTGAATAAGGCCGATTTCCTCCAGTTATCAGGATGGACTGATTACAGAGCCCAGATTCATTTGCCTGAAGATAATTGCCTCAATTCTCCACTTCACTCTGCACATATAGAAATAGTCCCAATCTACCAGAGCCTCGGTGACTAGACATGTAAAATTGGCCTAATCATAGTTTGAAGAGCTCGAGCTGAAAGGATTCTATGAGCGTGTGCCTGACCACGACACCACTGAGGGCTTCTCCCCTCTCGGCTCCTAGCTTGCTTCCCTCCCCCAGGTCTGCAGGGTGAGTCAGCCTCGGCAGCAGAGATGAAAACACATTTGAGGCTGTCTGCTCCTGCAAGAGAGGCGGGGGAAAGGTGCGACGGCCAGGAGAGCTGGACAAAGACAAAACCAGAAGCCCACAGCACTCCTCACAGGTAGTGCTTTGCCACTGGCAATGTTCGAAGCCACAGTCCACCAGCACCGGAGGGGAGGTGCTGTTCTGGGAAGAGAGACATTTGAGGCCACAATCACCTGGGCTGGGGACATCTTTGCATGTGGAAATCCTAGCCAGCCCCAGGAAAAAATCCAGACAAGCTGAAGCAGGGCAAGCAGACAAACAGAACCCATTCTTGACTTCTACAAACCAAAGCAAGGCAGGCGGGCTGGGTCCAGGAGTTGGGCCGGCAACCACATGATTGCTAAGCTCCAGGGCCAAAGCACAGCACCAGCGTCTAGCAGGCACCACGTCTAGGCAGGGCTCGGACACCAAAGCTGCACCTTCACCTGTGTGAGCCTCCAGACTCCTCCTCGCGCCTTAGGAACCTACAGGTTGCTTCTCCCATGGTAGGACAGAGGAAGGCAGATGGGTGTCACCTATGTAGAGCACACAACGAAGGGACAGGGATAATAGCAACCATGCTTCAGTTTCCATCCTATGTCCCTTTCAAAATGAGTCAAGACTACAGTACTGTGATCCCAACAATGGCCTGGAGAGAACTCAACCATGTTGGGAAGACGATTTTCCCTGTCAGCTTTTGAGATTACATTCCCTTCAAATCAGGAACTCGGGTTTTCACCATTTCTGTTGGTGAGAGACAACTGAGATCAGGGCAGTCTGAGTCACCATAAAACAGTACCCAGCCGAGAGATGAACCAAAGGCTCTCGTATTGTCCCCAGTCCTCCTGGGGAACAGGCAGCGGGGCCTTAGGCCAGATGCTCAGTGGGACGGAGCCTTTCTGGCTGATTGCCGCAGTGAGGGGTGGGGAGTACTTGAAAGTCTCTGAATTAATTTCCATCCAAAGGAAAGTCTGAAAAGTTCTCCATCTCCAAAAATAACCCTTTCCATGCTCAGGCGCGATGACACCCACGTGGTGCACAGAGCACAGCCAGCCCTTTATTTTGAGTCTCCTCTTGGAAAATGTGCTGGTGTCTATCAGACCATAATGGTGGCCTACAGGCCTTCCAGAGGCTCCCGAGCTTCATGGCGCCTCCCAGAGGGACTGCACATGGGCTGTGCATGTGGTAGGCATTGGGAAGAGGTGGATTGAAAGCAATGGTCCCTGGGCTTTCACTTATTTACTTTTATTTGTCCCCTTCAGCTACCCAGAGTGAGTGCATTCATCATATGGCATATTTCGCTGCTTCTTTTTCTTCCATTTCTCCCTTCCCTTCAACCCCCTTCCCTCACTTTTTTTTTTTTTATAAAAACTGTTTCCATTTTTTTCATTCTATTCTTTTTTTCTTGTCCCTTCCTCCTTTCCCCCTCATTCCCCCTTTCATTTGAATACTTTCTTATGGGCTCTTATTTCTTTTTTTAATTAATTAAACTATTTATTTAATTATTTTTGTATTACGGCTGGCTCAGACTGCCCTGGGGCTGGCACAGCATGTGGTGCCGGGGATCGAACCACAGTCCTTCCAGTTCCTAAGTTTTCCTAAGCCGGTGCTTTAGACTGCTGAATCATCTCGCTGGCCCCCTTATGGGCTTTTTTTTTTTTTTCCAAGGTTTATTAACTTTATTTATTTACTGTTTGCTTGTTTCTTTATTTACTTATTTTATGGCTGGCTCAGCCTGCCCTGGTGGTGGGGCTGGTGCAGCATGTGGTGCCAGGGATCGAACCGCAGTCCCTGCAGTTGCCTGAGCTTTCCTAAGCAGGCGCTTTAGACCACTGAACCATCTCGCCGGCCCCCCCTTATGGGCTTTTAAAAATCAAAAAACCCTTCAAAGTTAGACCAAGTTAAAAAAAAAACAAAACAGGAACAAACAAACCACCACTTTTAGAAAGCCACCAAACCGTACCTCTGATTCTAATCACTGTTACTCAGCTGGCCTCCCGTTTTCCTATCTGAGGTGAAACTCTTCTGTACCTGCTGGCACTCCGCTTCCAATACAAGGCATTCCACTTGATACACATATTGCTAGGTGGTACAAATTGATCATCATCAATTACTTTGTTCTTCCCACAATGCCAGGAATAGTGTCCTGGTCATAGAAGTGACTCAATGCATGATTGCTAAATAGCCAATTTCATTTGTAATTTCTAAGACAGCTCTAGGAGGGGAAGTAAAGAGGACCAATGTAATTAATTGATGAACTTTGCTGGCGTTTCTTCATCCAACAAGTGACTTGTGGAGCAAAAAGCCTCAGAGACCTGCTGAGTGACAAAAGCTCTACATTGGGCCACCAAGTCCATCATATCCACCTGTTTTCCCGTGTCTTGAAACTGCCACTCAGATATTCCTTCCTGTCACTGAGCTACTTGCATTTTTAAATGCTTCCCAACAGAAGCAGCGTTGAGCTCTGCTGGCCTGCTCCCAGCCCTTCTCCTCTAGTCCCTGGACGCTGTCATGAAGACCAGGGCTGAGCTGAAAAGGACCATGTGGAGCCTGATGGCTCAGCTCTACTCAGCTCAGGAGGACCACTGAAAACATCTTCAGCATGTGCTCCTCTGTCCTCTGGCTTCAAACTGCTTCTGACAATGAGCCAACAACCTTCTGAAGACCTGTTCTGCTTCAGAGCCCTGCTTATTAGAATATTCCTCCTTGGGGTGAGCTGCCAGCTATCAACACATGCCTCCCATAGGTTGTAATTTTGCCCTTCTGGAGCCACACACAGTCACTCTTAGAGCCCCTTCCCCATGATAATCTTTTACGGGGCTGAAGGTAATACTCTTAACAGTTCATCCAAATAAAAATCTTAGTGTGTGATACGGTAACGACCTGGAAACAGCACTTCCGACCACCTGGCTAAGGAGCCTCCCTCTGGCAAAGCCCTGAGGGTAATACCTGGCTACACTTTATTCACCAGAAGACAGAGAAATCCTCTTGTTCCCTAGTGTGGTAACAACAGAGGCCATTCATCACCCACTTGGCCCTTTTTGAGATTCACTCTGCAGTAAGCACTTTTTCAAGTCATGCACGAAATGCATTTTAAAGAGCATTTTCTGCACAGATCCATGTGCTCGACCTCGGCATTAAGTGTGAGATGGAATAGGGTTTCACCAAAGTCCCCTGCTCCTCCTAGAGCCCGTGTTGAGCATACAATGAAACACATTTGTAACTATACATGACCAGGACTCAAGAATTCATTGTTTTGGTAAACGTTTACTTTGCTAATTAAAATGCATCTTTCAAAGAAAGTGCATTGCTAATGTAGAATCTAGTCCAAAAATATGCATTATGTAATGCATATTTTTTAATAATGCAGGGAATCTCAGGGTATCTATATTAGTGAGTCGGCTCTGAGCTGCCATCTCCATTATAGACATAAAGCACTCCATCTGAAAAATGAAGCACTTTCCTGGGTACACTGAAGAATCTTAATCCACCTCACTGCCGATGGCTGGCATTAGTTTCCCTTGAAAGGACACTGACCAGCACCTACATATTCCTATTTTTTTTTTCTTTAATATGCCCTGAAATCAGCTCGACCAACATCTTTATTCCCCATACACTGTTGGTGGAGCTGTTCTAATTGCAATAAATAAAGCAGGCAGCTCAATATGAACATGAAATACCCCTGTTAGTTAGGACATGGAGGCAGAGGCCAGCAGGATGAGAAACACAGAGCTCCAAATGCCCCTGTCCAGTGCCACATAACAATGCCTTCATGATGATTACAGCTACGCCAGTGCTAGTGATAAGAGAAACCCTTGTTTTTCTGCAAAGTGTTACAATGGGAATACAGACCTCTGTCCTTTTGTGAGGTTAGCCAATCAAGTCCTCTTTATTAGCGTAATCAGCACTTCAATGTTACAGACTCAAGTCCTAGAACACAAGGTACAAGACACAGCCAAGATGCAAACATAAAATCACCACCCCATCAGAAGCAATAGCAGGAATCTCACCAAGATCTTAATTGTGAATCTGCCAACTCTATCGCAGGTATCAAGCGTGCAGGTGATAAGCTGGGGAGATAGCTCTGGGCACAGGGGCCTGCCTGGCAAGCAAGGGCAAGGTCCTGAGTTTGATTACTCCCCCCCCCCACACACACACACATGCACAGAGTGCAGGTAATGAGGAATGGCTTTGGTAGCGTAACTATTCACCTACTAGAAAGAAACACCTGGTGGATCAGTTCCAAAGGGAAAGCAGAGAATTAGGAGAAGTGGCTCCTCTTCTCTGAGTCTTCCCACACTGACTCCCAAGGAGAAAAGAGCCCAGCTGGCGACCTGGCCCAGGTGCAGTCACCTTGTTGACACTTCAGGGATTCTAGGATGTTGGCTTTGCCCTGAGCTTTATCACCTTTGACCTCTCACTATAACCAAAACGGTACTCCTTATTTAACAGGGCCAAAGACACGCACACCCCAAAAGAAGCAGTCACATTACAGATGAAACTCAAAAGCTTCCCCATTGCAGCCCCCACCCCGTTTCATTTTTCAGAGCTGAGAAAGAGCGGGAATTCCCACTCTTCAGCCTTCAGAGCTCAATTCAACACCACCATCCGGTGGTATCTGGCCGCCCCCTAGCTCCGATGCTCTGGCAGATCTGTTTTCTCATATAGAATTCAAGCTGGATTAAACAACGAGAAAGGCTGGGGCTGTAGCTCAGCGATACAGCAATTTACCTAGCATGCGCAAGGTCTGGGGTTCAATCCCCAGAATTGCCCCCCCAAAGGCAGGTAAGGAGAGATTCTAAAGGGTTCCCTGTTCCCATTAACAGATTAAATTCTTAACATCTTTTCTTCAATGTAAGGCTTTTTTACCCAATATTCTGCTTTCAGCACCTAGAATGGAGCGTAACACGTGCTAGGCACTCTGGGAGTATTTGTTGAATTACCTTTGTCAAAAACTTACCCAAGAAGCAGCTCTAGGAGCGTCCGGTGAAGATTCGGTGCCAGTCAGCCACTCTCCTCCCGGAGAGGAGACTGCTCAGGGACGGTGCAACCAAGTCTCCACTCTCCCGGCTCTCCTCAGTCTTTCAGCACACCTTCCCAGCTGGGACCATGGGTTAGCAGATGTGAAAACTACTACCTCCAGAACTGGAGGGTCCTTTCTTAGAAAAGGCTTGTTTGTCCAGGAGGTAGCTAGCCAGGCAAGAGTCCCCAGGTCATGCAGAAGCTTTTGGAAGCTTCTCTAATTAGAGTCACTGTAACGAATCTGCCAAGGTGGTTTCATGATTAATGACTACCTGAGGCTATCACCCTTAAACTGGTAAGTTCTTGGAAAATGCCCCGGGCTGGTCATCCAGGCTCAGGTAGAGACCCTTATCCCCCCCTACAGGTTTGCAATTGTGCAATCTGGTCTTCAGCTGCTCAAGGGCTCTGTTCACTCCATGCAGAATTTGGGGAGGGGGACGGACTGCATGGTGGAATCTGCTCCAGCTACCCGAGCTAACCTACCTGTGGCTAGAGCTCTTTCGCTTGTTCGTTGGCACGCGCCGGCGCCAGCCGCCCCTCAAAATTTCGCCCAAATCCTTCCAAACAAGGTTCCCGTCTGCCACCTGCCGGCCCACCAGGGTCTGCGCCATCAGCTCCGCACCACGATTCAGCTCGCGGGGAGGTGGCCCCCACCTCCCTACTGCACATGCCCGGCAGAAGTCCGGGCGCGCAACTTCGCAGGACCTCACCGCCTCATATTTCCCCGCCTCCGTCTCCTCTCTCCACTCCCAGGCGAGAGGAACAGCGGAGTCACCTCTCTCGAGTCTTAGACCGCAGCGTCTAAGACTTAGTGAGAGGCGCCCAAAGGAGATTAATATTTTTCCCTTCTTTTTTTTTTTTCAGGCGTTTGGAGAGGCAAGCAGAGGCGCGGAGCGTAGAAAGTTCTTGAGTGATCAGAAGGTAGGTGCTTCTTTTTCTCTCCCGACAGAGGTGGGATTGGGGGGTCTCTGAACCCAGTTTCTCATCTCCCAAGTTGTACCTTTCTCGGCCCTAACAGCTAATGCGCCTAGGAGCCACTCTCTGCGGAGCCAGAGGGCAAGTCGGCTTCTCGGTGCGCGCCTAAGAGGATGGATCGCAGGTCCCGGGCTCATCAGTGGCGCCGAGCTCGCCGTAATTACAACGACCTGTGCCCGCCCATCGGCCGCCGGGCAGCCGCCGCGCTCCTCTGGCTCTCCTGCTCCATTGCGCTCCTCCGTGCCCTCGCCTTCTCCAACGCCCGTACCCAGCAGCGCTTGGCTGCCGGGCAGCGCCGGAGCTTCCTTAACGCCCACCATCGCTCCAGTGCCCAGGTACTGCCCCAGCCCCCAGAACCTGAATCCGACCACGAGCACGAGGAGGGAGACCTCGAGCTGTCCATTCCCGAGTGCGTAGAGTACGAGGAAGAGTTTGATTACGAGACGGAAACCGAGACCGAGACCGAGACCGAGACCGAGACCGAAACCGAGACCGAGACCGAGACCGAAATCGAGTTTGACATCGACTCCGACTCCGAGCCCGAGCCCGAGCCCGAGACCGCCCCTGCCTCCGAGCCCGAGACCGAGCCAGAAGACCAGCCCGGCGCCTCCACGGGCTCCACCTTCAACCAGTCTCTCACCCAGCGCCTGCAAGCTCTGAAGTTGCAGAGCCCCGACGCCTCCTCCAGTCGCACACAGCCCACCACTCAGGAGCTCTACAGCTCCAGCGAGGGGGAGGAGTCCGAGACCGAAGAGAAGGATCGTAGGGGCCCCAAAGAGTTTGAGGAGCCCAAGCAGAAGAAGCAGCAGCGCCGCTGCAAGCCAAAAGAGCCCACCCGCCGCGACAGCTCCCCGGAGTCCCCTTCCAAAAGGGGACCCATCCCCATTCGGCGTTACTAATGGAGGACGCCGTCCAGATTCTCCTTGTTTTCATGGATTCAGGTTAGTTGAGTGGCCCTCAGGAGGGACCCTCGGGGCATGCAGACTGCAGGAGGAAGGGTGGAGAAGGAAAACAAGCAACAAGAAAGGTGGGGCGGGAGGCGGCTCAGAGAGCGCAGAAAAGAGGGTCGGGGTGAGCAGACCAAGGCTCCCCGAATCTTCCCAGGGCGCCCCGGATGGCCAAAGGTCTGTCTGACGGTGGGGCGCTCCTTGCGCCGCACTGGAGACAACCTGAGGTCTCTGAGCTGGTGCCCTGGCCAAGGGACCGAATCCTGTGCGCGCCTCGAGTTGGGAGCTGGACGCCCAAACGACAATGGTAAGTCACTTGTTTTATGTGCTTTTTCCACTTCTCCAGGAAAGGTTAGTGTCAAACAAGTTGGTTTGGGCGAGCGCCCGACATGTGGTTTGGAGGTGCGCGCGCCAACTTTTTCCATTCCAGAGCAGCCGCGTAGTAGCGACACTGCTGTAATGTGGGAAAAGTAACCAGAAGGGGATTGGGCGAGAACTCCGGAGACTGCTGGTTCCGGAGGGAAGTAGGGAAGTAGCAGGAGGCACCGCGCCCGGCGGGCTGTCGGGCTCGGAGCCTGGAACCCAGGTCCCCGCGCGGCTTAGAGCCGGCGGCCCTCGGCGCCAGAGCTCCCCGCCGCCGTAGCGCACCAACCTTAGCCACCACTGCCCACATTTTGGACACTGAAGGGACCGCAACACGGAAAAAAAAGCGTGCGCACCTGTCCGTGCGCCGCAGAGCTAACCGCTCGGTGCCGGCTAGTTTCTCCGCGAATCGCTGGTCCTTAAGAGTGCTGGGAGGAGAGGCACAGAAGCTTCGGGGGTGCCCCTACGGGCTACCAGGTCTGGCCGCGCAGACTCGACCACGTCGGGGCATCGCCATCCTTTTGGCGCAGTGGGTAAGGCGGCGGGGCTGGTTGCAGCTTAGCTGGAAGTTTCTAGACTGTTCGCGCAAGGCGTTAGGGGGAGGGAAAAGAGGGACTGAGAGGTCTGCGCGGTGGTCGTGGGCGGAAAAGTAAAGCCGAACGGGTGGTAGGCTGGAGGGAGGGTCGCGTCCACCGTGAGGACGCCAGGCCGAATCCCCAAAGAGCACATCGCTAGCCTAGCCGCGGGAAGGTGTCGCATCTGGTGCGCCGGTGCTCGGGCGTGGGGGGGAGGGGGGAGCCTGACGGCTTCCGCAGCCTGGAGCAGAGGCAGCTCGCTCCCGCCATCTTCGGCTCCCGCAGGGCGGCTAAGTTTGGAATCTGTACCCTGGAGGGGAAACTGCCTGATGACCCAGCACAAAACAGCCGCAAGCCGCCGGCGCACCTTGGCGCGCCTTCCCCAACCCCGAGGAGAAAGGCTGAGAAAGGCTGAGAAGTAAAACGTATTTACAAAGTCTCACCTGATCGAGAAACTATTTTGTCGGGTTTTTTTTTTTTTTTTTTCTTTTTTTCCCTGGTGCGCGCGTCTGACTTGGCGCCGGCTTGAGATCGACGGGAATGGTGGGTGGGTGCGTGGGTGGGAAGTGAGAGGCGTTCGGCCGGCTAGAAATGAGAAAAGGTCATGTTCTTAAGTTCATTAAGGAAAGGATGGTGCCAGAGCAAAGCATTTTAAGTGTTCTGCTCCTTCCCTAGGAAGGAGTCGCAGCGCTCCACCGGGCTGCGGCGCTGACGATCGGTCGGGTGGTCTTTGGTAAACGGAGAAAGGCGGTTTGTTAGCCGGGGGTTTACCCCGGCTGAACTTGGTGTCAGAAGTCTGGAGGAAGTCGAGGACCTGACTGCTTTTGGCTTGATGATGTGAAACTGAAGTGAAATGGAGCTCTCACGTTAAAATTTCCTCTTAATGTAAACAACGATTATGACATTTAAGTGTCCAGTTTTTCCTTTAGTAACGTTTTAGTAGCCTGTGTTCACTACGCAAGAGGTCTCTAGTTAACAAGCAAGAGAAACCTGGGGATTTCGTTGGATTTCCGGGAGACCTAGCTTGTTTGGGGGACCCAGGGGCCAGGGTTTTCCGTAGAGCTCAGGTTTTCATGAGCTAAATTTGCATGCTGCCTTATTGTGGGATGAATAAACATATTTTTTAAAATAAATAAAGTCCTTTGTGCCTATCCCCCACCACGTAACCCCATTTAAAAAAAAAAAAAAACTGCAGAGGAGAGGCTGGCTTCTCTAACAGTAAGCAATGCAGCCTAGGACCCCACCAACAGTATCTTATCTTGCATACAAGGTATTCCATCAACTGCCCCCAAGCAACAGATGCAGAGATTGCAGACCAATTGGGAAATGCTGTTACCGGCGCAGGTCCCGCCCCGCCCCTCTCCTCCCGCCCAGCACCGCCCCGCCCCTCTCCTCTCCTCCCGCCCCGCCCCGCCCCGTCCCTCTCCTCCTCCCAACCCCCCTCTTTCTGATTCCAACGTCAATCAACCACAAGGAGCCATATCAATCTATGGAGGAGGACACCCCCTCCCA
>PVKN010035822.1:0-11502 GCA_004027915.1 Capromys pilorides | reverse complement strand
GTATAATGACCCGACGGCCGTACCTGTTTATACCAGTATTTCACAAGGCGAATCAAGCTCTTCAGTTTGGTGGGCCGGGAAATAATGAAGTCACGCTGGAGCTCTGTAAAACAGGTAGAAAACGCTCCCCCAGTGGTGTCTGAAGATTTGTACACATCAATGAGTTCTTCAAAGGCCCGAAGGGTGGCCTTCTCTGGACTTGATGAACTTGTCCAGCTGAGGGCCTGGGGTCACGAAGAGAGGCGCTGGCTGGGGAGGACAGAGGGTGCACGTGAGCCTCCCCAGAAGCCCTGGGCTTCCTCCACACCTGCCCCGGGCCCTCTGCCAGCCTCTCTCCTGCTCCCAGCCCCAGGGCAGGCAGCTGCTCCAGCCTTAGTCCTTGCAGCATTACAGCCTGACAGCACACTGAGTTTAGGGTGACACCCAGTAGCCCCTCAAAATGAAACTCCTAGCTCCACTCATTGCTGCTCAGAGGAGACCCAAATGCTTTTCCTGCAGGCTTACAAGGACCAGGGATGGGAGATGGTCCTCCATTAGCAAGATGGCCCTGGTGTCCCCTAGGCTGGGAGACCTAGAGTGGGGGGAGTGACAGAGGGATGTGATGGGGAGAGACTGGATGACGCTGTCTCTGACTTGGGGTGGTGGGTGATGCCGCAAGCCAGGAGCTGTAGGCAGCTGCGGAAGGTCAGAAATGGCAGAGCCAGCCTTCCCCAGAGCTGCTGAACCTCGATTCCAGGATGAGCCTGGTTCTGGACTGCATCTCCAGAACCATGAGATGATCCACTTTAGTTGTTTTAAGCCACTACATATGGGACATTTTTGAATGGCAGTGTGATGAGGTAAAGGCACAGCTGTGAGCAGATGCTATCCTCTCGCTGGTGAAAAGAGCAGGTGGCTCAGCTAGAGGCATCCGGTGTGACAGTCCAAGGGTGACCCCAGGTGTTGGAAGTAGACCTCATAGTTGTGGAGGGTAGTGAGACCCCCTGCAGAGCAGATCATGCAGAATGTGTGTGTGTATACATGCGTGTGCATGCACTTTGTGTGCATATGTATGTGTAAGTGCTCACACATCAGTGTGCATGTGTAAGAGTATGTGCATGATGCATGCATGCATGCATGTGGATGTGAGTGTAAATACATGTGAACATGCGGGTGTGCACATGTGCAAGTACAAATGTGTGCATGTGTGAATATGAACGTGTGTGTGTGATGCATGTGCATGTGGGTCCTCCAGTGCCCACTGTACTGGTGTTGTGGTTCCTGGGCTTTGGTGTTCTTGGAGACCTGGAATAGAGACTGCAGGGCACAAGAGACCACAGCAGGCATCACAGGATGATGGAGGAGAGAGAGGAAGAGTACATGCCATGCCCATGTCTTGGCTGGAGAAGGCTGTCCCAGTGATATTGCAGTGGCTTAGACCAGAGATGTCCCATTAAGGTCTCACACTTATGGGGGGGCCTGGTTGGATGGAGCTTTCTGGGTGTGGGGCTGGAGAGGTGTCCTCTTGTTCTGGCTCCTCCCCTGCTTCCTGTGTGTGTCTCTCTCCTCCTTATTCCCTTTTGCATATGGCAGTCGCTGTAGCGGGAAGGACAGGTCCTTATCCTGGTAGGAAGCATAGGCACTCTGGCCTGCTGTACACACAAATGGGACTTTCTTGGACAATGAGGTCTTTAGACTGTTGTCAAGCTAAGCTGGGTCATTCGTGTGAGCCTAATCCAGTCTGACTGCCCTAATGAGGAGACAGATGCTACAGCAGACACACAGTGGGCAGAGGACGTGAAGACAGAGGAGGACAGGAGACAAAGACAGCAGAGGTCAGACTGACAGGACACCGGCTGAGGCAGGATCTTCCCCAGGGTCTCAGAGACAGCACAGCCTGGCCAACACCTTGACTTTGGACTTCCGTGTCCAGAACCATGGAGAATAAAGTTCTGCTGTTTCACCCCCCTCCCCAGATAGAGCAGTCCCAGGAAACCAAGATAGGTCTCTTGGGTGGGACTTTGTATGGGTGTTGGGCATGGAGTCCCTGCAAGATAAGACAGGTGCCCCTGGAGCTGCCCTTACCAGAACACTCCAGGCTGGTGTGGAGCTGAGGGAGGCCAACCAGCCCTGTGCTGCTGCTTGCAGGTCCAGATAGGGGAGATAACTGCCCACGTTGTGTGTTAGATCCACTGGGTCCAGGATGATGGGCCTATGAGTCCACGAGATAAAAGCTCAGCAGAGCTGCTTGCACAAGAGATTAGCTATGGGAAAAGGGTCTCAAAAAATACCTGACCCCTGGATTTTGATTTTACAGGCACTTTTCACTGCTGGGGTGCTCCATATTGGATCTTGACCCCTCAGGGCTCTACCTTCTGATCTTCAGAGGTCAAACATTAAACTGCAGACTAACACAATCCCAGCACTCTGGGAAGCTGAGGCAAGAGGACTACAAATTTAAACACAGCCTAGGAAACTTAGTGATGTAACAAGACACTGTCTAAAAAAAAAAAAAGATCTGGGGTTGTAGCTCAGTGTGAGGGCCCTGGGTTCGATCAACAACACTCCACCCCCAAAGAAAAGAAAAGAAAAAGAAATGCCTCAGGCCATTAACACAATCCTACAGGAGTCTCCTCTTTCTGCTGGCACCCTCTCTCCTAGCCCCTTCCTTCCAGAAGGCGAGCACTTCTCCAGTGTCTCCTCCCACGCCCAGGACAACACAGGACTGTGTACCCATGAGTGTGACCTGATTTGGAGACAAGGTCTTTGTGGGTGTGAGGTCTTACAGGTTGCAAAATGACAAATGTTGTCCTGGCTTCCTGACCCCCACGCATCATGTCCCAAATCAAGTTACTGGCTTCCCCGGGAGGATGGCGATGGGCAGAGACCTCATTCTTGGGTGCACCCCACCTGTGGTGCACCAGGCAGGGTGGGTTGGAAATGTGGTACCTCGTGGACCCAAGCTGGTTCAGGAGCCTGTTTCTGATGGTTGCATCCTCCAGGTTGTAGTTGACCGTTCAATAGACACACAGCTGGTACGGATGCAGGATCAGCCCCAGGATGGCCCTAACACCTTCTGCAATGTCGAAGTCCTCAGCCCCACAGCCCTGCTCCCAGGCGTATACAACCAGCAGCTCCAGAGCATAGGTGGACAGTGTATCAGGGAATGTCCCCTTCCTTTGACACTGTCAGGAAGACAAGGGGGCCACTGACTTGGAGACCTAGATCCTACTGTGTCAGGGGATTGAAATGAGGAAACCAGAAGTCTCTTAAGACATCACTGTGAATCTCTAAAATTCTAAGGATTGAGGATACCACAGGGATACAGAACAACTAATAACTCTCTTGTTCCTCATGGGAACGTAGCTCCCAGCCTCAGTTCTAGCATTGCAACATGACTCAGTCACATGCTGTAGATCCAACCACCTCTGGAAAAGCCCCGCCTATGATTGCACAAGACTTTGGGGGACATCTAGACACAAGCTGTGACAATAACATTAAATGAAATAGAATGGACACATAAGCATTAATGTGGTATGGATTTTCTTATGTGAGAAACCCAAAATATAAAGAACAAAATACATTTATGTCTATATTTTGCATTGACATACACACACATACTGTTATGCTTGGTGTTTAGCTGTCCCCCCTAAGCCTCATGCAGCCATGGGGTGGCTTCTACAGTTTGTGATTAATTCATGATCCAATGTAGGGATTATGGGTGTGAGTGCTACCCCCACTATGGTGTGAGTAATATGCATTACAATGTAAGGAGGGGAGAGAGGCTTCTAGCAGACATAGCTGCTGCTCCCCACTTTGCTCTTTGCTGATTTTAGTCTCCATGAACCACTGCCCTCTGCATGTGTCTCTCTGCCTCCGAGCCAGTGAGTATGGACGGAAACCTCCACTAACTATGAGCTAAGCAAACCTTTCCTTCCTTAGTTCTGGGTCAGGTATTTTGTTCCAGCAACAAAGAAAAAATAACGGAGACAAAATTTGGTACTGAGAGTGGGGTCATTGCTGTGGCTACCTGACCCTGTCATTCACAAGCCTTTGGGAATGGCAGAGTTCAGAAAACTAGAAGGCGGATAGAAATCCTGCTTGTAAAGATAGGCTGGGGAGCTTTGTTCTGGGAAGAAGGACTGCATTGGTGGTTGGACTTGAGATGATATGTGTTATGGCTTGGAAGAAAGTTTGTCTGCATTTTGCTCATGTGCAGAGACTTTGTCTGAGACTGTGATTAAGCATGGCACACTGGTTAATCAAGCAGAAGAAATTTCAAGGCAGTCGAATGTTGAGGCAGTGGTATGGCTATTGTTGGGGGCTTTTAGTCTGATGTTTATTTATCTATCTATCTTTTGAAACAAGGTCTCGCTATGCAGTTCAGACTGGCCTTGAGCTCACTTTTGTAGCCCAGGCTGGTCTTGAACTCACATTGATCCTGCCTCAGCCTTCCACGTGCTGGGATTACAGGTGTGTGCCACCATGCCTGGCTCTTTTTGTCTGATTAAGAAGGTCATTTTTTTTTCTTTTTGCTGCCTGAAGATGCCTTCTGCGCATACCTGGTGAGGCTTATAGAGCTGGGGATCAAACCCAGGTCCCCTGCATCTGACTGCTTTTGCCTGAGCAGAACCTTAAACAACTATGCTAATTTGAAGCACCCCTTTAAGTCAGATTTATATTGAGAATCAAGAGCAAAAAACCCAGTAGGATGATTTAAAATGTTGTGAGTTTGTTTAGAAGGAAAGCATCAATAAAGCTGTGGGCTGCAAAAATAGAGCTGAGAGGATCTCCACTGCTGAGAAAGAAGAGGAGACTAGAAAAGATGGCCTGAGGGCATCACAGGAGGTAGCCAGTCTGTGCCTCTTGCAGCCTCAGAACTGCAAGGGTGAGGGATTTTGCCTTGGGGAGAAAGCCACAGAGGCCTATGTTCCAGAATGGTGGCAGCAGGCACACCAGGTCCAGTATGGTGATGGTATAGAGAATTTGCTGCTCAGAATCATGGTCAGAATGCTCAGCAATGCAGACTCTCAATCTCTTCAGTCAAGAGAAAAGAAAACCTGGCTACTGCTCCAGCTGGTACCAGACCTTGGCATCATCCATGTGGCATTCATTTTAGTGCACAATGAATGCAGGAGTTCTGAGGTTAAGAAGGCTACCACCTAGATTTCAGAAGACCTGGGATGCCAGGCAGTGTGCCCCTGAGAGGATGGTGTGTGAAGCAAAGAGAAACTTAATATGTAGACATTTGGAAAAGCCAGGACCATGGATTGTCTGAAGAAAGCTGCAAGGAGGGAGCAAAGCCAGCTCCAGAGAGGAGCTATGAGAGCTACAACTAATAGCAATGCCATAGGGGTGGAGCCACATGAGGCTCACAATTTGCCACAGATTGCTTTGGATGTTCCACAAAGACCTAATGTTTGCCCTTCTGGATTTTGTACTTGCTTTGGTCCCAGTACTTTCTATCCTATTGTTTGTCCCTTTTGGAATAGTAATGTTTATCTTGTGCCATGGAATGTTGGAGGTGCTTAACTTTTTATTTGTACAGGGGCTCACAGCTAAGAGTTTGGCTTTGATCTTGGAGGAGACTTGAGACTCAGACTTTTTAGCAATGCTAAAGCTGTTAGGACTTTGGCAACTCTTAGAAATGGACTAAAATGTGTTTTGCGTAAAGAGTTGTGCATGAGTCTTTGGAGGGCCAGGGGCAGAATGTTATGCATTGTGTCTAGGTGCCCCCACCCCAAAGCCTCTTGTAGTCTACTATTTATCATTAATTGATGATCCAATGCAGGAGTTATGGGTGTGTGCTACACCTACCCTGGGGTAGATAATCCACATACAAATGTAAGGAAGGGGGAGAGGTTTTCTAGTAGCTACATTGCCGCTCCCCCTTTGCTCTTTGCTGTTTTCTGCTGTCATGAGCTGCTGCCCTCTGCCTTGTGCCACCCTGTCCTTGAGCCAGCTGAGTATGGACAGAAACCTCCACTAACTGTGAGCTAAACAAACCTTTCCTTCCTTAATTCTGGATGTTGGATATTTTGTCCCAGCATTGAGGAAAAAGTAACTGAGACACATACCTCCCATACATGCAAATGCGGATATGTGGTCTGGCTATGTGTTAGGGTTTGTGTCTACATGGTATTTTGTCTCAGCACTGAGTAGAGTAACTAAGGCACTCTGTATACATACATGCAGATACACATGCACCTTAGAGCCCAGAAATTTCACTCCCGCACATTTTCCCAAGAGCAATGCAAGCTTAGACTCACTAAGGACACCCTGGAGATTATTAATGGTAACCTAGTTCATAACAGCTTCAATTTGAGAAAGACCCAAAGTCCATGAGCAATAAGAAAGATAAATGTGCTGGGCAAGGTGGTGCATGCCTGTTATTCCAGCACTTGGGAGGCTGAGGCAGGAGGATCGCTGCAAGTTGGAGGACAGCCTGAGCTACAAAGTGAGTTCAAGGCCAGCCTAAACTTCATACTGAAACTTTGTCTCAAAAAGAAAAAAAAAAAAAAAAGCATAGAGCATTAGCACAACACAATGTGAAACATGAAAACAGCTGCTACATAAAGTGATGCAGCTGAGCCTTACAGATAATACTGAGGAAAAGGGACAACCTATGTAAGGTAAGAATCTAGAGGCAGAGGTTAATCACAGGGAAGATGGACGTGGGGCGGAGCTCAGCGGCAGAGTGCTGGCCTAGCGCGAGTGAGGACCTGGGATCGGGTCCAAGTGCTGCCAAGTAAAGCTGATTGGTGGTGACTGGCACTGGAATGGGAGTTTGGGGGATTCTTGACTGAGGAAAAGCTTAAAACAGCCTCCCGGGGTGCAGACAATGCTCCCTGTTTCGATGCTTGTATTATATGTAAGATCATTGAGCTGTCCTGGGTATCAGTTACATCGAGGAAGTGGATGGCAGTGGGAAGCGCAATTTGAAAATTACCTGTTGATACCAGTACTTCATCAAGAGGATCAGGTCTTTCACTTTCAGGGGATACTTATCAAAAAACTTCTGCTGGAGTTTGGTGAAGCAGACAGCGAACTTGCCCAGCGCGGCTTTTGTCTCATCCACAGCTCTGATCAGTTCTCGATAGAGCCAGGGGGTGGGGTTCTCACTTAAACCTGACAGAGAGGAGAAGAGGGGATGCTGGTGTTCAGGGATTCTGGGAGAGCCAGGTGGGTCACAAGGAAGGTCATGGCTAGTTCGGTAGCACACGTCCACTGCTTAGCATGTGGAAGGCTGCCGGGGTGCAGGCTGGTGGCTCCTGTTGGTAATAAATAGCTAGCGTGGGCCTGGCTCCATGTTACACCTGTAACCCCGGGGCTCAGGAGACTGAAACAGGAGAACTGCATGTTCAAGAACAGTGTGGGCAACCAGGTGGGACCCTGTCTTTTTAACAATTTTGAGATTTTTAAAGAAGAAATAAACGGACTGTAATGAAAATGGTACAGTACTGACACAAGATAAGATCCCCAGCCCGAAGAGGGGAGAGAAATCCAGTCGTAAACAGGAAAGTGATTGCTCCAAAGGAGCTTGAAGAGCGATGCAGGGGGAAGCAAAGGCGCGGGCGTCCGGTAGGAGACGCTCTGCAGCTCAGTGCGCCGTGAGGTTTCTATTTGAGAGTCCTGTGGAGCGGGGCCGGAGGAGACTAGGAGGGCTAGGGCCGGTCCTGGAGGCCCAGGACAGAAGTCAGTGTCATAAATAAAGCTTTTCTAAAATCCTGAGTCAGAGGTTTGGAGCTTACTCTCGGTCTGACTTGCCCAAATCTAGCCTCGCTCTTCCCAGGTGTGTGAGATGGATAGGTGAGAAGACTGCAGGATGTCGAGGAAGGAGGTGCTGGGTTCCTTGGGGTGCGAGGCCCCGAGGAAAGACTAGGATGCCAAGAGCAGAGCAAAAGACAGACTTGAAGGTGGCCTGTGGAAGGTGCTGAAAAGGAGCGGTCAGGTCAGTAAGGCTCACATTCAGCAAAGAAAGCAATTTTTGAATCCCGCTTCAGATGCCTTCTAGAAAAGGATCTTCGCCTGGAATGTGCAGCTCTACCACCACCTGGCGGTCACATCTGGGTACCACATGGGGGAAGAGCATCTCTGGTTCTCACATCATCCTTACGTGATCGAGTGAACCAGCAGAGGGCACTGTGGCCCTGTCTTCAACCGCTTTGTTGCCAATAACCTGAGAGCAGGCAGGATTTTTCTGTGAAAATTTGGAGCCCTGTGTGTCTCTGCGTCGTGACCCCAGCAATTCTTGGAGGCAGGCGCATGCTCAGTGTTTAGCATCCTCACGGATCCCAGAAGCTTGAAGTTGGTGGGCTGGGTAGGACCAGGACAAGAATTCGAGGCTGCCACCTCTGCTACTGGTGCAGGGTTCTCTGACCCCATTTCTCCTTATCGCTAAGCCCCGCCCCCAACCCCGAAATTCCCTAACACTGCGGAGGGTGGAAAGCACACTGGCCAGGGGCTGCTCCTCCAGCTCTGCAGTAACTGGCCATGCAGCCCTGGATACGTTCCTTTATTTCTGGTTCCCCACTTGTTTGAAGAAAGGTTGAATTTCTACTCATGTCTGTGGTATCCATCCACCCACCCACCAAATCTTCCTTCCATCTATTTATCCATCCATTCATCCTCCTACCCATTCATCCATCAATCCAGCCTTCCACCCACCCACCCAGCAACCCATCCATCCATCCATCCATCCATCCATCCATCCATCCATCCATCCATCCAACAACGATTACTAATAATGAACCCTGTAGTAGAGGCCAGAAAAGACCAATAAAAGCATAGTACCCGTCCTCATACAGCTCACAGTCTACATGAGGAGAAAACTAAAATATTATCTTGCATCAGGGAAGCATCTCATGACCAAGAAAGCCAAAATTCCTACTCAGCACAGAGGAGGTGGGTTTGGCCCCAATGTCTGAGGCCAGAGAACATAAATGAGTTGGAATTCTGCACAAGAAAAGGCTGAGCAAAGAGCATTCCAGAGAAAGACACAGCATGGGCACAGTCCGGAGTTGAGCGAAAGGTGACCACATTCAGTATGATGCTGGGGCTAGAGAGGCAGGCAGGCGGGGGTCGTCCCTCGTCCTGTCCCACTGAGGAGTCTGCTCCGCTGCGGTGAGGAGCTGTCAGGGCGTGTAAGCCCGGGAGTGGCAGAGTCACATGTACACTGGGCAGACAGCTTAGAGCTGCGGGCAGCAGCAGGGAGCGACGGACCGGCCCGGGTGAGGAGAGGGAGGTCAGGGACATGGTCCGTGGTGGGCAGGACCTTGGGCACCTTCATGGGGGCAAGAGGCACAGGTGGCGGCAGGCCTTAGGGAGAGAGGACTAGAGTCTGAGACCCCTGTGCTCCCAGCTCTGGCAGAGTCTCCCGCGGAAGGCTGTTGCCTTGACCTTGGCCTGGGCGAGGCTGACTTCTGGGAGGGAGCACGGCCAGGCTGGGCACCCAGGTGGGCTCTGCCTCCTCTTCCTCCACCAGGGCCCGGCGCCCAGGCTCCAGAGCCTCAGGTGTGGCCAGGCCCCAGCAGCAGTGGTACAGATCTGGGAAGCGCTCCTGAGCCTCCAGGTAGCCTGTGCACCCCTGTGGGAAAGCCTGACTCGAGTCAGGAAGCCTGCTAGGAGACCTGCTCCCCCAGGGCCCTGGACTCCCACGCCAGGAGGCTTAAGGACTGTGCCTCCCACTGCCTGTGGGGGGCCCCAGAGGCTGCCTGCACCCACCTTTGGCTGTTCTCCCACCCCCAGGAACACTCACTCAGAGCATCGAAGGCGGCCAGGACCTTGAAGGTGACCTTCTTCGATTGTGTGGACACCCTGATGGAGATCCTCTCGGGGGTCTTGAGGATCTCACACTGGCGTAGCCTCAGCCTGCTCTGAGCGACCACCAGCTGGGACATGATCGTCTTCAGGGTCTCGTCTTGGGGTTTTGTCTGATCTGGGAAGTGCTCTAAGCAGCTGAGGAAGAGGACGAGGGTACCGTGGGAGTCGCCTCTCAGGACAGTCTTCCTGCCGTAGCAGCCACCCTGCAAGCGACAGAGTGGCAGATATGAGATTCGATTCTTTCAGACGGAAGGGGACTCCAGCAGGCAGAGGTATTGCTCACCTCAAGTGAAAGAAAAATGCTGCCAGCCTCTTGAGACGGAGTGGCCAGCGCCCATTTGTCACCCAAAGGCCTGGTAGGAGTGCTCATAGCAGTGTTTTACACACTGGTCCCAAGCAACCGGAGGCAACTGGAATAGCCACCAGCAAGGAGACAGACAGATGTGGTATAGCCACACCGTGGAATACTATGCAACAACGAAAAGGATGCCCACTGACACAGCAGTGACAATTCCATTAATGTGATGAGCCAAGGAAACTTTGCACCAAAGTCACCTGGTGACATCATGTCCCAGTCCTGGGAAAGTCCCACGCTCCAGGAAGAGCCCCATCCTGGGTAACCTGGAGAGGTTGATCACCCAATAGCTACATAAAGTTTAAAAACAGGCATCCTGAATCTGTACTGATAGAGGCTGGGAAGTAGACTCCTGACTGGATGGAGGCCAGGGCTCTGGGAGTGCGGGGACTTATCATTCGCAATTGTTTTTTTCAGATAGGATCTTGCTATGTAGTCCAGGCTGGCCTGCAACTCCTGCTGATCTGCCTGCCTCAGCCTCCTGAGTGCTGGGATTATAGGTGTGTGCTACCATGCCCTGTTTAGGGAAGCTGCGACGATGTCGGGCAGGCTAGCTCAGTGGTTAGGCACGCACGGTCTCAGGCAGGAGACCCAGGCTGCACCCCCAACTCTGACATGAGTTATTAAACAAGTGAGCACACCTCAGTTTTGGGCCAAGGGCCACCAAGTGTCCAGCTGTCTCAACAGCTGGGGCAGTGGGTGCGTCTAAGCCTGAGGCTGGAGCACATGGCCGAAGGGAAGGGGGCAGAGGGCGATACTGTGGCCCGAGTGTGCCCGTTGCCTAGAGGGTCCACAGGACAGAGGTGGGGGCCTCATGGGAGGCCTTGGGGATGTGTCCTCCCCACGGGTCCCAAGACCCCTGCCCCTCAGCAGCCTGGCTTCTCAGTCTGAGGTAGGACCCTCTGCCCACCTCACGGGCCCTGCCACGGCTGTGTGCCACGCTGCCTGGCCTTGAAGCCCCCCAGACTGCTTGCTAAGTAAACCTCTTTTCTTTGTAAATTGAACTCACCCCAGGCAATCTGTCACAATAGCTGGGCCTGGTCCAGTGGAGTGGGGCGCTTCATACCTCCCCTGCAGCCCCTCTCACCTGCAGGCCCCAGCCTTGGGATTTGGGCTCCCAAACCCTTCTAACCTATGAGCACCAGTCCTCTCCTTATTCCTGAGCAATCACAGAGCCACGATGGGTCACCATGCTAAGTTTCTCCAGCCTCAGTTTGCCCCTGTGCTGTGGGGGGTGGGGGTGGAAACAAGACTGAGCGCTCACTGTGCCAGCTCAGTGCTAACAGTGGGCTCTGTTCCGACTCCACTTCGCAGATTGAGAGACTGAGGCCCAGAGAGGTTACGCC
>PVKN010035821.1:0-11561 GCA_004027915.1 Capromys pilorides | reverse complement strand
CAAGATATACTTTCCAGTTTTCATGAACCTAAACAACACATAATTAGTCAAAACAGTTTACAGCGAAGCCTCAGGTTGCCCATAAATCTTCCTCCAGTATTCTGCAAGGCAAACATTCTAATAAATTTTACTTTGATGAACAAGCAGTGTCTGTAGTATGAGTAGTATGTGACAGCACAGGTGAGCGACAGCAAGAGACTATGGAGATGTCGTCTGCAGAGGAAAAGGAGGAAAAGGTGGAGGAACCCCTCGCTTCAGAGGCCGCTAAGGAGACGTGTAAAGTGCAGGGAACAGCACGACATTTTGTCAAAACTCAGCACCCAAATAAAGCGGTAGCCGTGAGTGAAGAATCTCCTTAACCACAGCACAACATCACGTTGCACACAGTCCTCAAAAGGAAGCAAACGCAAGTGTCACTGGCTAAGTCGTTTATTAAAGTTGCATGAAAAGCAAGCTTTTGCTGAGCCAATAGATAGCAGCGATTCTCCTGGTGACGGCGGAAGTCCTCCCGCCATCACCAGGACCCTCCTCCCTCTGGTCTGCTTTCATGCCAGCCAGGAAGGTTCTCAAAAGTAAATGCAGATTAATTTGCTTGTTTCTTTTGTATTTTGTTTTCATTTATTATTTTGTATTGTCACAGTCTTATAAACATTTTATATGAGTATTTTTGTGTTATTGAACAAATCATGAGCTGTTATTTTCTATGGGGAAGGTCACTGATACACAGGTGCGTTGGATTATAAGCAGGCTTCTGGAACAGACTATGCTTATGAACTACGTAGCAAACCAAGGCTTTGCTATACAGTGAAGGTCATAAAGAGAAGAACTTTGGCACAAGCAATAATTATTTTATTTGTCCTGATTTTTATTCTACAAATGAAAGAATGATAAAATCATTTCCCTTCCTTCATCTAAGAAAAAGTATATATTGAACATCTCTTATAGACCAGGTGCTGAGACGTACTGGTGAGCAATATCATCAGGTTCCCTCTTCCTGTTGATCTTATAATCTGTCATGAAAGAAAAGTACCAAGTTCATGACTCATAACTGTAACGAATATTGAAAAGGAAAATGCAAGCAACTAAGAGGCCTCCAGATTCATGACAATCTGAATCAAGATTTATTTGAGGAACAGCACAGTTTGTATCTTATCTCTACATGTAAGATATCTTTCCTGGAGATTTTGAAACACTGAGAACTAAAATTTAAAAATCACCTACATGGGTATAGATTGTGGTTTATGTCTATATGTCTTCCAAAGCCTCATGCACTCATAGTTCAGGCTTTGGGGATCATGGGTGTGCAACATTGGGTTGTTCCACCAGTGGTTTCTAGTTGGCTATGATCCTGGGACACTGTGGGCAAAGCCTGCCAAGGTATACACATCCTTCCTTCTCCTTTGATGCCACTCTGCCATGCAAGGAGCTGTTTCTCCTCTGCTAGCACCATTTGCCATGTTACTCTGCCCCTGAGCCAGCCTTAAACCTCTACAAATTGTGAGCTTTCCTCCTTAGAGCTGTGGGCACCAGGTGTCATGTCCCAGCTAGGAGAACACTACTGAGACAGACTTGCTGCCCAGCGGGGGATAGTTCCTGGGACACCTAACTAAGTGGTTCAGAAGCCTCTGGCCTACAGGAGTTACAAAAGGTTCAGAGGTGCTGGCTGGAGAATCAGCCTTCGAGTTCTGCGAGCTCAGCTTGAAGGGAGATTCTGGTCAGAGTTCAGAAGACCAGAATTCTAGCAGAAATGCAGCCATGCCAACCAGGTTTTGGGGGTTGGGGTTGGAAAGAAGGACTCCTGACTGTGTCTACTATGCTCTAGAGCAACCTAATGTTGAGGTGGTTGCATGGAGTCAATTGGAGGCTTTTAGCTAGATCTATTTGAGAATCATGAGCAAGGAGCCTATCAGAATAATTTAAAATGTTTAGAGTTTGGCCAGAAAGGAAGCTCTGGCAAAGTTGTGACCTGCAAAAATGGAGCAGAGGAGACCTTTCCTTTTGAATAAATTCAAATTAAAAAGCCAAGTAGCTTGGAACTGGACAATAGAAAAGATGGCCTGGGGCATTGCAAGAACCAGCAAGATTCTGCTCTTTGCAGTCTCAAAATTGCAAAAATGAAAGACCTTGCTTTGAGAAAACAGCCTCAGGGCACCGGGTTCCAGAATGATGGTAGCTGAGGGAATGTCTTCCTCAGGGGTCCACAGCTAGTGTTCAGAAATGCACACTCTTGACTCCTACAGCTAAGAGAAAAGAAACCTTGGCTGTTAGGTGTGGGCACAATGCAAGAGCTGTAGAATCAGTATTTCAGAAGAAGACCTGGAAGACCAGGCAGTGTGTGAAGCTGGAGGTGCAACGGGATCCCAAGAGGCTGGAGAAGCCCAGAGCATGGATCATCTGAAGAAAACTGCAGGAAAGGACCGAGGGTCATCCTAGAGGAGCAGCCACTCAAGCACTTAGGAGTTCTCATCCTGCCGCAATTGCCCCAGGTCCTAGCCATGGAGCTACAGGACTTAACACTTGCCTCGCTAGACTCTCCTCTTGATTTTGAACCATTCTATCCCTTTATTTGTGCATTTGGAATGGTAAAGTTTACCTTGCGCCACTGAGTGTTGAAAGTGTTTACCTTCCTTTTCGTTGGTACAAGGTCTTGCAACTAAGAGTTTGTCTTAAATCTCAGAGGACAGTTTGGACTTGGAACTGTTAAAACTTTGGCAACTCTTAGAGATGGACTAAGTCATTTGCCGAAAAGGTTGTGCACAAATCTTTTGGATGCCGGGAACAGAATACATGTTAGACCTAGATGTCACCCAAAGTCTTATGTGTCCATAGTTGGGGCTTCGGGGAGGTGACTGGGTCGTGGGTGTGTGGCACTGAATCACTCTGCTGATGGGTTTATAGGAAGTCAGGAGGTGAAGCCTGGTGCAAGGGGGAGGGTCCTATGGACATGGCCTGGGTGGGTGCGTATGTGCCCTTCCTCCTCTGATGCTGCTCTGCTTCCTGCCTGAGCAAATAATGAAGACAATGTAATAATTGTAGGGAATAGTTAGCATCTGAGCAGATAGAATGTGAAGCTCCTCACTGTTGAGTATGGTGAAACTAAATTCGGAAACTCTATAGCTTAACCTCAAAAATGAGCATATATAGTAATATTTGTATGGGAAAAGGGGTGATCAAAATATACAGTGAGGGGCTGGGGAGATCACTCAGTACAATGAGCACTTGCCCGGCAAGTGCAAAGGCCTGAGTTCAACCCCCACTATATATATATATATATATATATATATATATATATATATATATATTCTATATATTCATATTGAATGCCTAAATTTTTAAATAATATTACAGTAAGAGACACTGCCATTAATCTCAGAACATTCCTTCTTGCTTTGAGCACACTTATATTCCATTGCTGTGTCGCTTTCTGAAACAGCTCTGGAAGTCTCTGTCTTTGCAGACAAAGTAAAGATGCACGCTCCCCCCACCCCCAGTAAGGCTGGCCACTGCCCCGCCCACCCTGATGGAGGCGCGCCCTGCGAGTGCTCCCTGTTGTCCCATGAACAATTAGCTAACCTGCAATGTTGGCCCATGAATGGTTAGCTTTTCTGATCAATGCAAAGAAGGAATTCATTAACCAGATTTTGGTGCAGCCTTTTCCTCTCCAGGGTCCCAGGACCATAGTGCCCTCTCACCCTGCACTAGCTGCTGCCCTCTGAGTCCCACCCCTCCTGGGCATGGGCTGGCTGGGTGAGGAGGTTTCTGACCCACACACATGCGGTTCCCCACCCATCTCCCTTCCCTCAGCCCTTCCCTGGCCCCTCGCAGCCTCACTGGCTTCTGTCTATCACACAAGCACCAACAGTTTGGCTTCACTCTTGAAGCGCTCCCAGCCTCACCTTCCAGCAGTCCTTACGAACACGGCCTCCCTTTGCTAAGCCCAGCTTCGCTCTTTATCTGACCCTGTACCCTCAAGTCTAGCTTCGCCCAACAAGCACAATGCAATCAGTTTTGAAGAATTCCCTAGTGTTTTCTGTTGGTCAACAGATAAAATATTCATACAGTAATATGGCACCAAAATGTACATAGCATCAAACATTACAGTCGCACAGCAAGACACTGAGGAGAGCCTGCGAGGTGCTCAGATCAAAGTCACAGGAAAGCCTGGCTGCCACCTCAGACTCAGGCCAAACATGTGCCATGGAGGGATGGGTGCTGGAGATGCTGGGCAGCCAGGCCTTCTCTCCAGGACTGAAATGCTACCTATGAGCAAGCTGCGCAAACTTTAGCATTCCAACCTCCTCGTTCTGCCTGCATAAGGCTGTCTTCATTTCCCCGCTCAAAGTTACATTCTAAATGGCCCAAAACAAAGTCTAGTCCTGCAACCTCCCCCAGTGGGGACACCCTGAGCAATGTACTGCAGGCACTTCTGCCCGGTGTCCTCACAACAGGGAGTGCACACAGGGACAGGGGCAGGCCAGCCACTCACCAGGGTCTCCAAATGCAGCCCAGAGACAGTAACTCGAAATGTGAGACAAGATGCTGCCTTGCTGGCTCACACAGTGAACGCTTTTTTCTCCATGGGAGAGGAGGGCTGGGAGATAGCTCAGCTGCCTAAGTGCCTGCCTGGCAGGTGCATGGTCCTGAGTTTGATCCCCAGCACTGCATTCCACGCTGGCCCTAGAACTCCCAGCAATCTGTGCCAGTCACCTAAACCAGGCTTAGGGATACACATCTATAATCCTAGCACTGCCAGGGCTGACAGAAGGATACTATGAGTCTGACCGGTGTACCAAGATGCTGTACCAAATCCATACATACATACATACATACATGCATGCATGCATGCATACATACATACATACATAAATGATCGATAGGAGTAGATTCAAAGCCAAGAAGTGGTAGTGCATATAATCAAAACCAAGAATGGTGCACTGCACCATCATTAGGTGCACTGTATGTCCAAGCAGCTGACAGCAGAGAGGGTGGTCACCCCAGCATCACCACAAACACATGAGGAACACATCGAGTTGGCCATGTGATGGCTGGATGTCACCAGAGCTCTCAGCTCTGTCATAACCCACGGGACTGTCACTGTGGTGTGTGGTCTGGTGTGAGCAAACACGATCACATGGCAGGTTCCAGGTGTGCAAAGAAGTGGGCATCGTGCCAGAATGTGCCAGTATACTCTTCTGGCACATACAGCCAAGATGGCACCTGTCCTTCAGAGACCCTGAAGGCCTGGACTGACCAGGCATGTGAAAGGATTTGATTAGAAAGATTGATTTCATCCCAGGCAATGCAATTGCCAGATCAATATATTTTTTCAAATGAAGGGTCTGGAAATGTGATTGAATGAAAAAGCATGCTAGTGCCCCATACCTGGGGCAGGGTACTTGGTCCACACTAAAGAGTGTCCTGTATTTGCTGCCTGACCCTGCGTAGGTACTGATTGGTCTACACTAATTCTATGGAAATAGAACTTCTCGATCTGCCTATATAGCGGTGCCTACAAGTTTTCCCTTTGACAACACAACAGCAGAATGTGCTTGCTATGGATTGGGTGGTGTGGGTATGACAGGAGGGCTCGGTCACTCACCTCCTCACTAGTGGGAGTGCTGGAACCTTCAAGAAGGGCCCAGAGAAGTGACACCATAGTGAGATCCTCAGGTCACCACGGGGGTGGGAAACAGCAGAGGCCCCAGGTGGCCCTGACCAACTGCTCAGGAGGACATGATCCGCATCTCCTCCTGGGACAGACAGGGACTCCAGAGCCGTGCTCGCTGCAGACCCTGGCTTCAGGTGGCCCCGCTGAAGCCCAGTAGGTCCAGAGAACACTAGAGCCACAGACGGGGGCCCCCTGCCCTATCTTCCCTCTAACTTTGCAATTCAAGCTTTTTTCTGTCAGCGTGCGCTTCAATTGTAGTTTTCATTCTGACAAAAGCAAGGACAGAGTTAGCAACAGAAGGAAGTTAGTGGCGTACCTGTAAGGTATTGGGACCTTGTCCCCTTCCTCTCTCAGGCTTTCTGGTCATCCGATGGCTGCGACTCCTCACTGTGACAGTGGCCAGGACATGGACCCACAAGCAAAGCAAACCTCTAAGGCTATGAGCCAAAACACACCTGCTCTGGTTGTCGGCTGATTAGTTCAGGTACTTGGTCACGGATGCCACCTGATCAGTCACTGTGGTGTACAGGA
This sequence comes from Capromys pilorides, assembly GCA_004027915.1. NCBI lineage: Eukaryota > Metazoa > Chordata > Mammalia > Rodentia > Capromyidae > Capromys > Capromys pilorides. The sequence goes on along the minus strand of PVKN010035821.1, from coordinate 5,362 downwards.
CAATGCTTTGCAATATAGATACGCCACAGTAGAGAGATGATTACAGTAGGGCAATCGTACACCCACCGCCCTGCGTGGTGACCGAGTTTGCGTGCACAGGCGCGCGTGCGTGTGTGTGTGTGTGTGTGTGTGTGTGTGTCCAGAACACTGGAAGTCTTCTCTTTCACAGATCCCCAGTGGACAGCGGGCCTTCACCTCTGCTCGCGCTGCCCAGCAGTTGATGTCCACACTCACGCTCCTCGCTGTAGCCTGCGCTCTCGGCCGCTCTCTGCGGGCTCCACCCCGCAGCTGCACGCCTAACTGCTGTTCCACTCTTTCTGGGCATCAATGTTCCTGGATCCCACCTGCACATGCAGTCATGTGCTATGTTTGCTTCTGGGTCCGCTGGTTCCCCTTCCCTGAGGGTGACGTCCCCTGGGTCCCTCCATGCTGCTGCGTTGACCAGGGCTCCTGGAAGGCTGACTGCGACTCCGCTTCTCACACAGGTCGCTGCTTCCTGCCCATTCTCCTGGCGTCTCCCAGCAGCACTGCTGTGGAGAATGCCGTCGAGCAGGAGTATACAGGTATCTTTTCAAGGCACCAATCTCACCGCCACCTGTGTGTGCACACAGCAGAGGCTTCTGGCTCCCCCAAAGTCCTCTTGCTGAGGATGCGCCAGGTTGGTCCCCCAGGCCCAGCTTCCGCCTCCCCACACATCCGGTCTCACCTCCGCCCGCTGTCACTCGCTGGCTCATTTTTCCCACAATGGGTGCTGACAGGTGGGAAGCGATGTCTCATTTGGCTTTAATTTGCATTTCACAGATGATTAGTGACGCTGAGCATTTTTCCACAGAGCTGCTAGTCATTTATACATCTTTCTTGGAAAATGTCTTTTCAGAGAGCATTTGTGTTCAGTTTTGGATTGCTGCCTCATTCAAATCACAAGAAAAGGGAAAGAGTGAAGGGAAGAGAAAAGGAGAGGAAAAAAAGAGAAAAGAAAGGGAGGGGAGGGGGAAAGGGGAGAGGAGGGGAAAAAGGCAGGAGAGTGGAGGGGGAGCAGAAAGTCGCTTGGTTTCTGGTTTTGCTGTAGAGGTTAGCAGAGGTTTGCTGACCTGGCGGCATCCCTCGCATGTGGTCCTTCCCCGCCTCTGGGCCGTTTGTCCATCCGTAGGCACAGGCTTTCTGCAGCTCCGTTCTACCCTGTCATTCATGGCGCGTTCCTAGATTCCCCAGCAAAGTGGAAGGGTCCATAATGGCCCCCTCAGCCCTGCTGCTCAGGGAGCCTTGCTCGGGTCCACTGCCAACTGCAGACACTAGATCGCGGGATTGGGGTTCCATTTCCAGAGTGTGTCAGGCCCCCAAGGAAGCTGGGCTGCTCCTGGGACAGTTCCTTAGAAATGCGAAGTCACCCTTTTACTGGAGCCTGCAGATGGAACCTCACATTCAGTAGGTGCCAGAGCAGTGCGCCCAGCTCATGTCCTGCCTGGGCAGGAGCTGGGGCAGAGCTGCGAAGCCAGGCCCCAGCGGTGCCCAGGCCTGCTTGCAGAAGCCCCGCGGTGACACTGTGGTGAGTGTGAGAGGCTCCGGCTCTGAGCAGGTAGGTGTTCCCATTTCTAGGTCACATCTCTGGGAGATTTGATTGAAGAGATCTGGGTCAGTGCTACAGAATCTGTGTTTTTAATCACATGTCTGTATAGTCCTAAGTTTGAGCACACAGGAAACACGGGTCTGGCGTCGGGTTTCCCTCTGGGTCCTTGCACTGCGCTTTTCAGTGGCCCGGTGGTCTGGGCGCTGCCCTGGCAACGCCTGCTCCCACAGATAGCTCTGCAGCTTTCCCTGAGCACTCCACAGTCAGGTACCGGGTGCAGCACGTGCCACGCCCCGCCCACATCTGAGGATCCAGCCTGGGCTTTGGCACCTGTGGAGCCATGAAGCCTCAGTCTCCCACGTGGCTGTCTTGGCAACACTGGCTCAGCACTTTGATACCGCAAAGTGGCCAGAATGTGGGCCTGAAGACATGGTTAATTTCTTGTTTTCAACTGGCTGCAGCTGTAGCACAGAGGGACCTGGAAAAAAAATAAAAACTACACAGAGCATCCTACTCTTTGAGCCCATCAGTCAAGACTTAGAAATGTGAGGTCACCCTTTTACTGGAGCCTGCAGACGGAAACTCACATTCCGTAGGTGCCAGAGCAGTGCACCCGGTGCACGTCCTGCCTGGGCAGGAGCTGGGGTAGAGCTGCGAAGCCAGGCCCCGGGGGCGCCCAGGCCCTTCCCGTATTTCTACATGTTTTTCTTCACACATTCCCACTTCCTGAGTGGGATAGGCTGGAATAACCTTAAGATGCTCTGATGTGGACCACACACTATCCAAATACTCAGGGTGTTCAAGCGACTTCCTTTGTCCTTCTGTCCTTATCAGAAACTGTCTGAACCTCAGCTCCGTGGACTCCACAAGGGAAGGCCCTTGGCCAGCTGCAGCCAGGGCTTCTGCCTCCTCATACCGGGTCCACACACTCCTCGGCCAGAGCTCACTGCAGATTGGTGTGGTGAGTGTGAAACAGGAAATAGGTGTGAAAACAAACAGACGTGGGTGTGCATGAATGGTTTAGCGGCTTCCTGACGTGTGGACTGAGTGAGGTACGTCAGGCCCCTTCCACCCACCTCACCCCCACAGATGAGGCAAGAGTGCCCAGGAACCAGCTGTCTTCCCTTCACTTTCCTCCAGGAAGACCCAGGAGGCTCCACGGGCTCAGGTCCATTGCTATTTCAGATGATTCTGACAGAGGTGCCAATTACAAACCATCTGAAAGCTGGCCCTAAAGAAATGTGACTTCATTTCAGTGAAACTCTGTTCTAAAATTGAATTAGAAGGGCCAGAGAGAGAGCTTGGTTGACTACGGACCTGCTCAGGCAAGCGCAGGAACCAGGACTCGATCCCTCACACCACATAGCGTGCCGACCCCCTCTCAGAGTACGCTGAGCTGGCCACCAAGACCAGGCATGGTGATGCATGCCTGTAATCCCAGCGCTTGGGAGGCTGAAACAGGAGGATCGCTATGAGTCCAAGCTGCGTAGTGAGCCTCTATACCAAATACATAAATTTAAAGTATAAATTAAAAGAATAAGTAAAGTGGAATTAGAGCACCTAAGAAAGTGAAATGTGTCTGGGGTTCCCCGGGATGCACAATGTGCCTGATCTTTGCCTTCTTCCTCACCCACAAGTTTGACTTCAGTCTCAGCTGGTTTTTGTTGCCAAGAGGAGAATGGGGGTGCCCCTAGCTTCTCCTCTATCACCTCTACTTCTTCCTCCTTGAACTTGGGGCGCCGGGCAGCAGGGAATGCCAGTTCCCTTAACCTCATAAGCCTGGGTTGAAGCTGTATAGCACAGAGTGGTAGAGCTTGGGGTCAGGTGGGTCCCCATACTGAAGGCACCAGAGAGGGCCTGGGGTCTGCACTGCAGCGCAAACTGAGCACAAAGGGCCTGGGAGGCCAGGTGGTAGCCAGGCAGGGCCTGGCTTTGCAGAGTCTGCACTGCACTTTTCTACTAAAACCTGGCTGCTAAGGATTGCATGCTGGGAAGGTCTGAGCTGTGGCCCCTAGGGTGGAGGTTGCACCATCGAGATGAGGCACAAGGCAGAGCGCACAAAACGGGGACACTGGCCAGATATTTCTGGACACCATGAGCCAGGGGTGAAGGGGTGAAGAAGGTCACCTGGCCCTCAGGCCTTATGTGAAAAGTGGAGGTGATTTCGGGCGCAGAGACCTCATGGCCAAGACATCTTGGAGATGCGCAGACTCACACATACAACAGCGACTGCTGTCAGAAATAGTGTGTGTCATGCACTAAGCGGAGAAAATGAGGATAAACAGAATAACGTGCTCCTTTTGTTTTGCAGCCTGACTTCAACTCAGTTCAGTCTCTTGTGAAGCAGGTCTGCAAACTGCCTCAGAGAACTTCATCTTTGCATCTAGGGCTCCCGGGCCCCTCTCTGCGGCAGGACTGGGCATGAAGCGTCCAGGGCTCTGGCTCCGTGCAGTGGTGGGTTAGCTGGCACGTCCTCCAAGGCGGACGGAGGACAGCGCCCACAATGAAGCCTGCATCCTTTGGTGAGAAGGGTAACACTGAAGGGAGAAAATGACACAGGAAACCTAATTAGAAAGATGGGCTATGGCGTGTAGAAGCAAGTAAAATAAGAAACAAAATAAAGCAACCAAGCACTTTAATTGAAACAAGATTTAAAAGCCAAATACTTTTGATTGAAAAACTTCTAAACAGAAGAGAAATCAAAACCATAATGAAAAATAAAGCATAGCAACACCATTGTAGCCAAAATCTAGATACTGGAATCTGCTCAGGAAAGCAGGTCAGGCCTGAAGGCGGAGAGCCGGAGCTGTCCTCACAGTGCAGGTGGTTTACGACCAGCGCTACTGTTTGAAGAAGAGATGTACCCAAGTACTTGCTATTTTACACGTATCTGTTTAGCACTTTTGGTTGTATATGGACATCTTTAATAACAAAGAAGTAAAATTGTATTCAGTGTGACTTTTCTGAGATGACACAACTGGCTTCCTTTCTTCTTGGTGGTAATTTTGGTGAGAAGGTACAGTGGAGCACCGGTCGGCAAGGGTACATGGAAGAGTGGCGGATTAGAGCGAGACCACGGCTGAATCTCTTACATTTCTTGTAGGTTACCATTTTTAAAAAAATGAGAACATTTTAGAGCTTTTGCAAAAGCATTATGCATCCCCCTCTGCCTTCAAAGTCAGAGAGGAACGGCAGCTCTTACTCACCACAAATAACTTTTAAAGAAGCGGGGCGAGAGGAGGAGGAAATCCAGAAACAATGTTCCTTTGAACATATTGAAAGGCAGCATGACTATGTTGCTTTAAAAGCCAAGTAAAAAGTTAAAAAGTTATTAGAATGCTTTTACATTTTATAAGAATTTTCATTTCCTTAATTTTGTTTTTTTTGATCTATGTATTGTAAATTCTCTATAGCATGACGAGATCATGATAAGGATACAAAATAAAAAGTTAAAAGTAAAATCAATTTAAAAGAGAAAAGACAAGCTTAATGGAGCATGAACACTATAAGAAAGTGGGTGATTAATATTATGTATTAAACTTATTTATTGGCATTATTATCGAAGTATCACTTATTGACCATACTGTCACTCACTGAAGACTCACAGGGTAGTGGTTTTATTTTGGGTGGAACAAAATGCACTCTTCATGAACACAGAAGGGCCAGATTAGATTCTGTTATGCATTTACAGCTATGGAAACATGCACTCTCATTACTCTCCAGCAAGACAGAGACAAGTCATATTATCTACATTTTTCGTGTGTGGAAAATTACTATCAATAGTACTGAGCAAAC
>PVKN010035820.1:0-11565 GCA_004027915.1 Capromys pilorides | reverse complement strand
GAATTAAGATAGCACCCATATATGAGCCCAGATGAAATTCCTTCCAGTTTTGAAGACTGAATCATGAATGAATCACTTAAATTTCCATTATTACTGAAAGAAAATATTTGTTTAACTTAGTTCTGGGAAAAAATCTATTTAAGTCACGCTGAATGTTTAGAGGAGTGGTGAGTTCCAGGCATTGTATCTGGGCAGTTGCCTAAGCCAGAGTCCTAGCCTTCCTCCTGGACTTCTCTGTCTCCATGCCCATACTAACCTCATCAACTCGTTCACCGTGTTCTGTCAGTTCCACCTCCTTAGGGCTCTCCAAGCCGTCCCATCTCATTGTCTCTTTATTCTCAAGAGTTTACTGCAGCCCCATATATGCCCTCTGGTCTCCTGTCCTCACCCACTTTAGCAATCACAGCTGTGTTGCAGTCACGTCATGACTTTCCTTGTTTAATGATTAAGCCCTATCTGTGGAGTTAAATCTGTAGTCTTGGGCTCACATGCTGGGTCCTTCATGCTTGGTTCATATTCATATTTTCGGTGGTGTATCTGATCACTTCCTCTACACTTTAAACTTCAAGATATTGTATGTCTTGGCGCCTTTGGACTCACTGCTTCCTCTGAAGCCCTGGGTGATATTTGTTCTTTTATTTGAACAGCTAAAGCCCTTGAGTTCGAATACCATGGAGGAGTCACTTTGAGGTGGTGGTCTTCCTCTGGCCTACCCTGAGACTCCGTGTTTAGCTCGATCACGGCACTATTCACCTTGTGATTTAGCTTTTCATTTTTCTGTCTGCTCCCCACTCCCTGACCTCTACAGAATTATAAAGCACTTGGCAGGAGCTGAGCCTTATTTGTGACTAGTGTGCTGTCTAGCACAGAGGGAGCGTTTCAATAAACACTTGTTGAATGAATAAATTAATAGATAAAAGAAAAGAGTAAATATCCAAAAGTTTCCTACTCCCTTTATTAGTTCACAAACCTAGTCAAGTTAATAGTTTACCAATTATAAGCTCTTGCAAGCTCTATGCAGGAATTCACTTTTGTTCTAACTAAATACACTGTTCTTCAAAGACGCAAATGACATTAAATGTTTTGTAAATGAACCCACTGGAGTGCAAGAAAGAATATTATATTGAAGAACATTAAACAACCTGAAACAAAAGCAGATCATTTCCCAACCACAAATTGCAAATTAATGAAGCACAATTTTCAACCAATATTAAGTAAATACTGCCAATATTTTAAAGGAGGGCACAGCCAACTGAAAGAGGCCAAGATTATCGAAGGAAGACAAATGGTAATGGAAAGAACATTAATCAGAAAGATAAAATCCCAGAAGCCCTGGACAGTGAAGGAGAACAAACCTGTGTATTTTAAAACTATTGATTTCTATAGGATTATTCCATTGTTTTTGTTGTGTTTTTCCTCAAAATCTCTCTTTACAGGAAGAGGCCTTAGCTGACTTTTTGTCATAGTGAGTATTGGTTCATGCAATGTACAATATATTATAAAGAAGGGAGAGGGCCGGGGAGATAGCTCAGCAGATTAAGCACCTACTTAGACAAGCTTAGGCAAGTGCAGGGACTGGGGTTTGACCTGGGGCACCACAAGCAAGCCAGCCCTTCCCCTATGCCATACTGAGCTGACCACAAGTCTGGGGACTGTGGCACATGCCTGTAATCCTAGCACTGTGGAGGCTGAAAACAGGAGGATCACTATGAGTCTGAGCTGCGTAGTGAGACTCTGTAATAACCAAATACATTTTTTTTTTTTTTTTTTCTACAGGGAGAGCCTGTGGAGGCAGGGCAGGCTTTGAAACCACAAAGGAAGCCCAGCTAGGAAAACACCTTGAAAACCAGATTCTTTCCAGTGTATATCCCCACCAGGAGCTGCTGACCTTTCTCCCGCTTTCTTCTCTCTACACGTTACCAGATGTACCTCAGTTTCCCTCAACTTTCAGCTTCCTCAAAGTTTCTGACTGGTTTGACCATTTCTCCTGACCCCCTGAGGGTGTTGGAATCAGAGTAACCAACAGTTCATATTGTTGCATTACAGTTATCTCTAAATATTTCTTCATGTGTAAACACTGTCTCTGTAATCAGATTATTTGCTCTGCCAAAATTTTGACTTTTAGAGAATATTCCCAATAGTTATTAACACAATGGGCAATGTACAGAGTCAGCACTTAGGAAACTTTACAATTAAATTGAATTAAACTAAAGACATTTTAAAAGAGAAATTATTTTCCTCTTTCAAAAGAATTCAAAGAAAATAACATCAGAACACAACAGTCTTCATTGTCTCTATGGACAGCAAGAGTCCATTCTCTCTCTCTTGTTTTCCAAATGGAAAGTAGGTATTTTGCCACACCTGTAATCCACAATCTTGGACTCATATTTGAGTCAATTGACAACTAAAAAATAATACACATGCCTAGACCAAATGCAGCTGGAAGAGAAAGGAGTTTTGGAAGATCCTGGGCCATTCTAACTTCTAGGCAGTGCTGAAAAGTGTGGTGGTACGCCATTGATCTATGAGTCAGGTAATCAGGTAATCAACAGCAGTGCTAACTGGCTGTTCAGGGTTACACGGCAACTACTCTACTGGGGATCTAGCTGTCCATTTAGATGTGCCAAACTGCGTATGTGTTTCTATATGTTTCAAATATCCAAATATCCTCTTCTTTCATGTATGAGTACTTTTCTCCTAGATATAGTTATAGTAAACAGTGTAAACATCTTTTAAACAGAATAAATGGGGGAGAAATAAAATCCAGGAGTTTAGGGAGTTTACTAAAAATAATTTAGATTTGAGATATATAGATATATACCTATATATCTCAAATCTAAATTATTTTAGAATATATATATATATATATATATATATATATATATATATATATATATATATCAGGGTCTACAAGGTCTCACTACATAGATCAGACTCATAGTGATCTTCCTGTTTTCAGCCTCCCAAGTGCTGGGATTACTGGCATGCATCACCATGCCCAGTTCCAATCAGGGACTCAGCACATCCCATGGGCAGGGTCAGCACAGCAAGTCCGGGATCAAATCCTGGCCACTGGACTCTGCCTAAGCAGGCACTTTAGTCTGCTGAGCTATCTGACTGGCCCAGGAATGTGTATTCTTAAAGGAAAAAAAAAAAAAGAAAAGAAAAGAGAAAAAATGAACTAGTTTATTTTGCTAGAACATTTGGATTCAGATGAACCAAGTTTATCTGAAACTTGGATTTTTATATCCAAAATAGCTTGTTGTTGAGTTCTCACTACATATCAGATACCGTGACACTCTTTACGGACAATCTTACTCATTTAAACTGAGCTTCATGCTACAGTCACACCTGTTTTATATGCAAAGACGCTGAGGCTAGAGAGGATCAGAAGCGTCCTCTGGTTATGCAGTTACAAATTCAAACCTGACTGTCCAGTTCCGGGGCTCCCAACCTCTGCACTGTGTCCCGAAGCCTAACTTCTCCCACCTGGCGCCGCTGCACTGGGCCCCAAGGAATAAAGTTTACCACCTGGTGCTGCCGAATAAAGAGCAGAATGATGTGCTTAACCCCAAATCCAGGGGTGATGGAAAAAGAAATAAATCGTGGAGGCTTTCCTCTTCACTAAGTTCAACCGTAAGTCATTTATGAATTTATGTCTACTGTAATTGTGTTTGTAACTTTCCAGTAGAATGTGTTTTGGACAATCTTGTAAAATTTCAAAGAAAATTCATGGAATTTTTTCCCCCAGGGTTAAATGGTGAGGAAGAGCAGCAATGTAGCTGTAATGTCTTGTTCATTTATAAGGAAATTATGGACTATATTAACAGAATCGGTTGATGCTTAAATTCAGGGCCAGTTCATCCACCGGTTCTTGATGTTCTGTGCCGCTGAGTGCGCATGCTCTGTGGGCACTGCTTGTCTCTGCGACCTTTCTCACCTTGGCCACGTCTGCACGTTAAATTCCAGACAGCGCACCAAGATCTGCTCACGTATCTTTCGCCTTGTTGACCTCTTCCAATTCCCTCCCTGTGTGCCCAGAGAGATTTCCCTTGTGCCCATCTCGGGCTGTACCTGTGACTGGCTCTGTTTTGGATTCCAAGGTCTCATGGCAGTGTCTCCCTTAGGAGGGAGGAGACCTGTTTGGATTATGCTAGGGCTTGGATAAGTGTACAACAAAGGCTCCTGTGGAAGAAGCTTGACCCTCAGCCTGTGAATTACTGGGGGGTGATGGAATCTTTGAAAAGAGGAGGGGCCTGGTCGAAAAAAGTGAGGGAATTACGTGTGCGCCCTTGAAGGGTTACTGGGACCCTGGCTTTCTCTCTTTTTCTCCCGGATTTCTTGCTAGCAGAAAGGGAGAGCTTCCTTTGTCATGTGCTGCTTCTTTGTGGGCTCCAGTGGAATGGCAAAGGGTCACAGATTGTGAACTCTGAAACCGTGACCCCCAAATCAACTTTTCACCCTTTTCAGTTGATTTATCTCAGGTACCTGTTAGAGTAACAGGAAGCCGGCCCACGTGGGTTAGGACTGCTTCGTGACCCTTGCGTCTCTAGTGCCGAGCATGTAGAAGAGGCTTGACAGATGGCTTGTTTGGTTCGTGAGGGACTTGTGCTTCAGACAATTTGGCATTTACCTAAGAGTGCAAGTTGAGCAGATCCTTTATCCTGATCTAATCAGATTCATACTCTATTTAAAAACCTTCCACACCCATATTTTTTGAGAGGTATAGATGTACACAGCAGGTAAACACATTCAACGCTGAATGAAGACAGAGCCTTCTCGGGGAGTCTTTGGTGGCATGTGATGCTGGGGTAGCTGTGTTTATGTACGTTGGAGTATGCGAATATGAATCCTGGTCTCGTGAGGTCAGTTTATGTCTTTCACAAGTGGTATTCTTTGTAATATTAAAATTTACTCCCACGTCAAGGCCTCCCTCTAATGCTATCTTCTCCAATGCATGAGAATGCTCCTCCTGACATTGATCTGTGAGCTTTCATGGCCAAATTACCCACTCTGAGAGAAAATTAATCTTTCCATGTGGGATGTGGGTGTTAGTTCGTTACATGGGAAGCAGTGTCTCAATCCAGCCCCTCTCTTCAAAGCTTTTCTCCAAAACAGATGTGCTGTCTCCTACTGCAGAGCCACTTGGGGTCATGCCTCTTGGACGCTCTGGCTCGGGCCCCAGCTGCCTTGCTCTGGGTAGGTCCCCAACACGGAAGGGCACAATGATGATGGATTGCAGCAACTTGGGTGTTTGCACAGAAGCCTAAAGAGTAGTAGCTTCATTCTGTTCTGCTAAAATAACAAAACTCACACCGCTTCTTGTGCTAGGGTATAGCTCAGTAGTAGAGTGCTTGGGTAGCTTAGACAGAGCTCTGTGTTTATCCCCAGCAGTGCAAAAGCAAAACAAAAGTAGAAGACAGTTACTGCCTGGTCTAAAGAATGCGGTGCACCTTGACAATACAGATTGCGTTTCTCTGTATTTCCTGGCATGAAATCATCACATGGAAATGCATTCCATTTGTTGAGACTTCTTTCTGATGGTTCAACTTCTGACTTTCTAGCTTAATATATATCCCATGTGTTTAAATTAGCCATGACAGAGGTGTTAAGAATAACTCATCACCTACCTCTAGGAGCCCTATGGAACACTTAAGTTATATGTAATCACGATCATAGGATTGTGAGTTTTGCAAAGCTGTCCAAGAAATATGAGATTACCAGTTAAGATAGTTACTCAGATGATTCAGATTTAAAGTAGCCTTGTAAAAACTTTATTTGGTATGATTAATCATGATTACTTACTCGTAGTGGTTGAACTCTCTACATAGCTTCAATTTTAATTTAGTTTGAATTTTAATTGAAGAATCACATCTGGTTTTCCAACTTGGCTGGAACTGAGAGGGCAGTGAACACAATCTGAGCTTTTACGCTTAGCGATTAGTCTGTTTATTCATTTTTTAAATGACAGAGTCCACAGCAACTATGGGCTCTTGTAATGGTCTTGATGATTTCCAGAAATGTCACAAGGTTTCACCTACCCAGTGATGCTGTTTCTGAAGAGTATTTACTGACTGATCAATTGGGTACCAGAGTTCTCACAAGTGAATGAAAATGATATACTTTGAACCTGTGGCTCAGACAGTGAATGGGGCTTTGCCAATTTTAGTGGAGATAAGACAAGTGTCACAGTCCTAAAGCCTATGAAAGACTTCTCAGTTAAAGTTCAAAAGAAGAGACAAACAGTTATAAGAGAAAGGGAAATATATATATCGATATATATCTATGTATATACACACATATATGTATATTTTTTCAGCTTCTTTTTCTTAGTTCATTGTAAAGAAATTCTCAGGCTAATGTTGTCTAAACAAGATATCATACCTGTATCTTGTACTCTAGATAAGCTCTAGGAAGACAACAAAACAATCTATCAAATACTGTTTTTTGTTTTTGTTTTCATTTTTTGTTTTTGGTAGCAGGGATAGAATTCAGGACCTTGTGCTTGCCAGGCAGGCACTTATGCCACTGAGCTATCGCCCCACCACAATCCATCAACTGTTTTAACTATCTTACTAATCTGTTTTCAAACTTGCTTTCAATGTTATGTTTATCTTTTATCTTTTTAAAATAAAAAGTTTTCTAAGTTTATTTCAAAATGTCTTCTGGACTCTGCCCAATTTTCTTAAGTGCTGAAGTTCATCCATGAAAAGGAGCCTTACATCTTAGCCTGTCCTGCCAACAGTTTCTGATTTCTGCAATATTTTCCAGTGCCGATTTCATGTTGTGGAAATAGGGAAGTGGTTTCCAAGGAAGTTACAATTTTCCTTAAAAATCGAGCTATGGTTTTGAGGGTTGCTTTGGTCCATCGTAAACCTGATTTATCTGGGTAACATGAAAACATAAAGCTAATATTTTTTTGCAAGCATAATAACCATCCTGTTGCTTAGTTTGATCTCCAGACATCCAGGAGTTAGAAGTAAGCACTCTGTCACTTCCTCCACCCCTGCAGGACTTCTTTCCTTTGTTCACGCCCTCTGGTCTACAATGTAGTTAGAATTCTAAGGTAGATGGACGGTAAAGAGCAGTCATGAGTTCCATGGAAAGTGTGTGTGATGAGGCTGGGACACCAGTGGCAGGGACTTGTGACTACTTTCCTATGATGTGCATAGTGCCCAAGTGGGGTGAAGTTGCTTGTCTTCAGGGTGCTGTACAAGCTTTTCTGCTTGGGTATCTACTGCTGGGAAGAGGATTTGTTTTTAGTACTGCCTGATCTCTTGGGCCCTGGAATTCACTCATGAACTTGAAGAAGAGATGAACTTTCTTGGAGAGTTGAATTCTAAAATTAAACATAGTAGGTGGAAAAGTGAGACAGCGAGTGAGGCACGTGAATTGCTTGTGTAACTTTGGTCACACATATATACACCTTAGAACTATTAAGTTAGTTTAGTGAGTTCCTAGGACATAAGGCCTACAGATTTTATATATATATATATATATATATATATATATATATATATATATATATATATACATTTCTAAATACTAACAATGAATGGCCACAGACTTTTTGAATGAGTACACCTAAACTGAATATTTCCCTCAGTGCTAGAGTTTTTCCAAAGTGTGATATAAGCAACAGAAGAAATGAAGATCAGAAATCAGGTTGTTGACTTTCAGGGAAGTATGTTTTCTAGCAAGTTGGTCTTTGGCTCTTGGTTGTTTAAGCAAGAAGCACACATGAAGACTGATTTTACCTAAAGGCAGTAACAAATCAAGTAGTACAGCTGTCTTTTTGACTCAGCTGTGATTGCTCTGTTTGATGAAACATACCTGAGGGATCAATAGTATTGAGTTTTGTGCTTCCAAGAGTAATAGAATCTCATACATGGGAGTTGTCAAATCTCAAAATGTTGGACATGGTGATGTCTTGGAAGTCTGTGTGGTGTTAAGTGCTCTCGAAGAAGAACATAAATCTTCTGGAGAAGGATGCTCTTTCAGGAGGGAAATTTTCTCATTAGGAATCATAATGCTTTGCAGGACTACAGTGAATACATACATGATAGGTTTTTCAAACATACACACATTATAAGTAACAGGTAAATTTACATACTAATGTTGACATAGTTTCCAGAGCTTTAAAAAATCACTGTCCTGGTCACCTGGATTGAATGCTTCTGATCTTCCCACAGAGTAATAGAGAACCTTGGACCTGTTGTGTCCCCCAGATTTTCTGCCCCAGCCCTGGTCCACAATGGGCACAGTTTTCTGTATTTCCTTCAGCACTGCCAAGGAGAGAGTAGGAGAGAAGGAGAGGAAGGAAGGTTCACTCAGCCGGTCAGTGGAGCATGCCAAGCATCTCATCTAGGCCAGGCCTGAGTTTGAATGTAGAGAGAAGCAACATAAGGGCTCCTTTCTGCAGTTCTTAATTATTGTGTGAACTGAATGTTCAAGAACATTCTCAGGTGATGCAGATCACATTAGCTATGACCTATTTTATACTTACTTAATAACAAGTATATTACATAAAAATATTTCAAAGGATTCTTGTATGGGTTCCCTTGGCCAACTTACACTACTGTATTTTTAAATCTTCTTCATAATTTTGTAGGGCACATAGATATCAAATGTTTCCTCTCTCTCTCTCTCTCTCTCTCTCTCTCTCTCTCTCTCTCTCTCTTTCTCGGCATTACTGGGGATTGAACTCAAGATGTTGCACTTGCCAGGCAAGCACTTATTCTACTGATTTATCTCTCTGGCCCTCTTGGATGTTTTTCAAACAGGCAAAGAATCCTGGATTTAGCATGAGTTCTAGATTCTTATAACTACCACTATTTACCACTATTTATGACTTCAATTTTATGTTTAAAATGAGATATTTCTAAAAACCCCTATTATTTTTCCTTATCTGATGACCTCAAGAAACACAGAGAGGCTGCGATTTATTTAGGCTTTGTACTTCTCTTGCAGGTCTAAGCTTGTAAGAGTGTGCACCTCTAGGACCTAGGGACAGCTTTCTGGGACTGTTGGATAGTGGTGATGTTTGGAAATGGATGCTAGCAATGATCAATGCAGGATGAATGAGTTTGTTCTTCTCCATGATCCCTTTAGCCTCAGGTCTTCCCTGAAGATATAGATAACGTAGGTAGTACAGCCATGAACAGTAATTTCCCTGGTTATATTGCTTCCTGATGAATGATGAAGAGTTGAATTATTTACAGGAATCTGTCAGGATTTTAAATATATGCTAAGGGAGAGAGAACAGGGACCACCTGGCATTTTAAAGAGCTATTGTCTTAGCTGTAGTTTGTTGCATAATGCTGAAATTGCTGAGCAACCTGCTCATTAGGAATATTTAACTCTTGCTGTTTTTTGCCGTATAGACTCCTGGTTGCAATTTGGTTTTCATTGTAGTTGCAATGTAATCAGTCAGCAAATATGCTTTTTTTCTCTGTCGAGTACTAGGCGAATATGTCTGGAGCTAAGCAGTGTGTTCTCCCTGTGTTCCTGCCGGGCTTTAGGATGAGATGGCTGTGGTAACAAAGGTCTGAGCAGAAGGTACTGGGAAGAGTGAAGTAGGCAGGACTCAAGTGTGGGGAGTGTGAAGAAAGAGTAGGATCTTCCTCTTCTAGGAGGTGCCAGTCTGAGCTGTATGGTGCTGACGAGAAGGAGAGCAGATTTCCAGCGTTAGCTCAGTCATTTGGTGCAGCATGGAGGCAGAGGCAACACTGCTCAATGACCAGATCAAACCATATTTTCGGTCCAAAACTTGATTTGGGTGAGATTATGGGCAGGTCTATAAAGAAAAGACACTATGAAATTGAAGTCACACTGGTGTCTGACTTGGAATGACTTAGCTCTCCAGAACAAGGTTTTGGGTTTTGTTCTGCATAAAACAACAAGCCAGCAGAAAGTGTCTCACAAGTAGAATTCCGTTCCAATGGAAGTTAACTCTTGATTCAAGAGTATTTTGACTTTGATGGTAGTTTTTCTTTTAGGCCAGTGACCCACTGAGTTCCAGGCTCACTGGCAACTACCCTCATTTATCAGTGCAGGTTGGCAAAGTGGTGTTCTACCTTGTCATTTAGTCTGTAGTAAATTTTGCCAGTGTCAGTTTCTTCTGTGGTCTGATCACCTATGAGTAACTCCACAACCTAGGCCTGCCCCATGTAGCACCATTCTGTCACCCTGTCACGTGTCCTAGTTCCTTCATCAGTGCACCTACAATGAGCAGTCAGCAGTGCAGGAGATCGAGACCCCAAGTTCTCAGTCCTAATTCACCATGACATTTGGGCATGCAACCTCTAATTTCAAACACTTGAATACACTTCATGTCTGTCTCTGTCTCACAGGAGCCACTTTGGGTGGCCCAGTGTCCGTGACTATCAGGGCGCTGTTGAGCTCGTGGGGATGGTGTTGTACGACGCCTGGGCATCCTCATGGTGTTCTGCACATGTGGGAGGAAAACCATAACAGTTCACTGGAGAGTGACTTCATAGTCAGATTTCTCTAGTAAGTAATTCTTGAATGACTTCAGGAATCTGCCGATACTCTGCCTTATCTATCAATATAAAATTGCTTGAAATTGACTCAACTTCACTACAGAGTTTCCTTAAGAAAGAGGCTCATGTATCAAAGGTGTGAATGACTGTAATTTATAGCAAAAAAAATTCAAGGTAGTGAGTCACAGATACAGATCAACATGCAGTTGGCTGGAGTTGGGTGGCTGGAGTCATCTGTAATCGCAAGAGACACCATCATGTTGGCCCGTTCCAGGTGGCAGACTTTTTATTCTCAAAAAGAATAATTTTTATTTGATATTGGCATATTAACACTAAACATAAGTAGATACAGGAATGAGCTGATTTGTATTTTCCCCAACATGTGTGATTTGAAGGTAATAGTTATGAAGTAGAATATTCTGCTAGCACTGTCAGGAGAGATGCTGGTTATTGTTGGGGTTCTGGTAACATACTTCGATTAGAAATATCTTTCTCTCTTGGAAGGGTCATCTCTCTACTGCAGCCTCTCTGTTGGTATTGGCAGTCTGCCACTGACCAGAAGGGATCAGCAGTACGCCATGCTTACCTCCTAGGATGTCCATGGGACACCAAGAAGACCACCTAGTAATGCGTGCTCGCTGTCCTACAGGAAGGCAAACTTGCAGAGTAGATTTTCAGTGTGCCACTCTGGTGATCAGTGTGGCATTTCACACCCCTTTTGCTTTCTGGTCTGCGGGGCAGTGGCATTTTAGGGTGCTTGTGTGAGAGACATGGCATGATTTGGATTTCACTGCATACACGATAAGCATGAGATTGTAACAGTTTCTGGAGAACGATGATTTAGGAGGATTTCTCCCCTCAGTGCTCTCAAGCTTTTTAATCAATTGAGATAAAAATAAAATCTGAATTTGATCCAACTTTTTAAATCTCAACCTTTGCTGGTAGGGATTGAGTTAATTTATAAAGACTAAAATGTAAGTTCTTTATTTCTGAACTCTTTATTTCCTTCACATTTCAATGTGTGTGTGTGTGTGTGTGTGTGTGTGTGTGTGTGTGTGTGTGT